>SJYW01027435.1:211335-257334 GCA_006410735.1 Raphicerus campestris | reverse complement strand
TGGGAGGGGGCTTCGGCATGGGGAGATCGTGTACACCTGTGGATGATTCATGTCAATGTATGGCAAAACCAATACAGTACTGTAAAATAGAATAAAGTATTAAAAGGAAAAAAAAAAAAAAAGAAAAGCAGCCCTTTAAAAATTTAGGTGCAAAGATCCATTGCAAGGTATTTAAAAAAAGCAGGGGCCCTAGACCAAGCAAGGATATCTTACTCTTCTTAATCACAATTTCAATCATCCCAAGAGTAGGATAAAGTCAGGATTCTGACAACACTAAAGGGAAATAAATGAAGGTACTTGATCGTTTTTCAATCTCCTCATTTCTGACATATAAAATCAAGATAAAAGCAATTCTTACTTTTACACACACACATTAACATTGAAAGTAAGTGATTACATTAATTTAAACTATGATGAGAAATACAGGAAATACTTAAAACTTCCCAATCCCAGAGCACCTTTTGTTATATACATAATATTAACAAGTCTTTTTTTTTTTTTTTTTAGTTTTGAATAATACCTTTTGTAAACTACAAGCTAAATTTATCTGGCTTCCAACATTTCCTGGATACATATTTTAGGGGAAATATTTAATACTTGACTATCCTTATAATTCTAAGCACAATTAAATTTATTTCCACTCATCCCTTACTATTATTGACCCTATGCCCAGGTGACAAGAATTAGTTTTATATAAATCTAGGAAAATTAAACATTAGAGAATAACTTTGAATTGAGCAACATCACAGACGTGCCAAAAGCAAACAAATTATGTTTTTCTTAGCTGCATGAATGCTTCCCCTTCATTCAGTTGAATAATTAAGTTTATGGTACAATACCTCACTGTCACTTAAGATTACCTTACCTTGCAGAGGTTGTTGACTCTGAATCCCCAGATAGCATAGAACATTCTAACAGAGAAGAAGAGAGCGAGAAAGAGAGAAGGAGGCAATCAATCAAACAAAAAGGGAAACAATTGTATAGCCTGTGTAGATAGGCGTGGAAAGGAGAGATAAAAGCTACCTATGGAAGTTTCTGTAAAGGGTACTTTGTACCATCTTCTCTCAGTTTCTTTTTCCTTCAATTCATTCAATCATCTACTAAAATGCATTTTCTTTCCACCAAATTCCTTCTTGTCTTTAAAAATATAGTACTTAAGCATGAAGCCCCTCATATTACCCATATCCCTCCCAAATTTACTTAACATTCACATCCATCTACATTCATTGCTCTATTTTTCTTGCTCAGACAGAGCTGAGCTTCCCAAGTAGTGCTGATAGTAAAGAACTCGTCTGCCAACGCAGGAGGCTTAAGAGATTCATGTTCGATCCCTGGGTCAGGAAGATTCTCTGGAGGAGGTCATGACAATCCACTCCAGTATTCTTCTCTGGAGAATCCAATGGACAGAGGAGCCTGGCAGACTGTAGTCTGTGGGGTCACAAAGAATCTGACACTGCTGAAGCAACTTAGCACATAAGAGAGTTTTTGCAGCTTCTTGTAACCTTTAACAGTTTAACCTCTCAGTCTCAGTTCTCTCTCTTAAAACTTGTAATATATGTTCAGGTTTCCAAAGAAAAAGTAGGTTAAAATGTGGAACTCTCAGAATTTCCTTCCACTCAAAAGACACAGTTAAAGAAAAGACTAAAAAGAAATTGAAAATGTCTATACCAACAGCTACCAAATCAGAAAAGGAAGAATGGAAGAAAAAATGTGCAGAGCATAATTTATTGAACTTCAACAAGGTGAGAACAGAGAAGTGAGGAAAGGATGTCAGATTGGCACAAAGAACAAAAGATTTCATCTCTAAATGCATGTACTCCCTAGAACCTACACTGTTGAGATGACTAAATGTAGGACACTTCAGAAAGATGACAAAATTTTCAGATAAACCAATTAAATGGAAAACTATCTATGTTTGGACTATCAAATGAAAGGGCTTTCCTGATAGCTCAGTTGGTAAAGAACCCACCTGCAATGCAGGAGACCCCGGTTCAATTCCTGGGTTGGTAAGATCCACTGGAGAAGGGATAGGCTACCCACTCCCGTATTCTTGGGCTTCCCTGTGGCTTAGCTGGTAAAGAATCCGCCTGCAATGTGGGAAACCTGGGTTCAATCCCTGGGTCGAGAAGATACCCTGGAGAAGGGAAAGGCTATGTACTTCAGTATTCTGGCCTGGAGAATTCCATGCACTGTATAGTCTATGGAATCACAAAGAGTCGGACACAACTGAGTGACTTTCACTGTCACTTTCACTTTTATTGATACTGGTTGCTGGGGAGAGAACAGCAAAGTAAGAAAAGCAAATAAATGAGTTTGATTCTCTAAGAAGAAAATGAAATCTTCAAAATAATCTACACCTGAGAGTATGGTATATAGCAAGTAAATTTGTGACATCCACCACTGTGTAAAAAATTAACTCAGTAAGACAGCAGAGCAGAGTTCAGGTGTCTAACAGAGACTCTAAACCAAGCCCTAAACCTCACCATTTTCTTTAGCTAGAAAAATGTCAGAGAATACAAAATTCCTAGTCCTCACAATATAGTTGTGGGAAAAATCAAACTAGTCTGAGATATAATGGAAAAAGAATCAAAAGATTTTGAAAAATCATATATTGGCAGCAACATCCAAACATGAGCAAGATGAAAAGATACAAAATAGGAAATATTTAAAACATTACAGCATGAAAAAAGAAAGAAAGAAAAGATATATAATATAAAAGAGAACCACCTTAAAAGGAAATTTTAAGGAATCCCCCCAAACGCTATAGATCAATGAAGTAAAAGCAAAAGATCATAAAGATGAGATGACAAAACAACAACAAAAATAAGCAAAATTCTAAACCTGAGAAAACATTGAAAATGAGGAAATATCACTAGAGACTTACTAGATTAATGAAACATAGCAAGTATGAATACAATAGTACAGAAAACTTAGCTATTATTATAAAAAAAAAGCTTTGAAAACCAAACTGAACACTGATAAAGAAAAACAAATCAATTAACTAGTTACCAATCAAGATATATGTACAGAAGACAAAAGAAAATCAAGATAAAATGTAAAGTGTATTCCCGAAGCAGAAAAGTCAACAGATAGTAAAAACGATAAATTTAATCATGTACTCCAAAGGAATTTCTATTAAATTGGGAGTCTTTAAGATGTTGTTTTGATAATTCTCTTCCAGAGACATTTGATACAGAATATTCAGTATTACATTCAATATACATATTATATGTATATTACATGCATAAGATATTGTTCCTTGAGTATTAAGAAGTAAAACAGGAAAATGGGGAAAAAATCCCTTATTTCACAGAACTTTCATTGTTTTGGAAATATGGCACGAAATGTGCCAAGTCAGTGACAGACACGATTCTAAAAGAATTGAACAAGATGTTTTCTATGTGCATCTTTGATCTTCTCTGTATTTCTAGTTTTTGGAAAAAATACAAACCCAAGAGCTGTTATTCACTTTTACTATCACCCAAACTTTCTCCGAAGACCATTTTTCTACTTACTATGTACATGCTGGAACAAGTTATTAAATATTTACATAGAATTTCCAAAATCTTATAGGGAGAAAAGAACATTTCAAATGTCTATAATTTTTTTTTAATTACAAGAATAAATTTCAGAGTAAAGCAATTACTATCTGGCTGTAAATATAGTACAGAGGTGAGAGGAGGCACAGTGGTAAAAGAATCTGCCTTCCAATGCAGGAAATGCAAGAGACATGGGTTTAATCCCTGGGTTGGGAAGATCTCCTGGAGAAGGAGATGGTAGCCAGATGGTAACAAATCTGCCTGAAGTGCAGGAGACCCAAGTTCGATTCCTGGGTCAGCAAGATCCCCTGGAGAAGGAAATGGCAACCCACTCCAGTATTCTTGCCTGGAAAATCCCATGGAGAGAGGAGTCAGGCAGGCTACAGTCCATGGGGTCACAAGATTTGGACACGATTTAGTGGGCTACTGTCCATGGGATCATAAAGTGTTGGACACGAGTTAGTAACTGAACAATAGCTACATGTAGAATCAGACTGATTCTGGTTCAAAAGTAGCCTGTGCTGGTTGCATGATTTTGAGAAATTGACTTCAACATTCACAATAAACAGATGTATAAGATTAGTGTGATATAAAATAAGCACTAGCCTTCATATTCTTCCTATAGGGACTGCAGAATACAACTTGGTTCTTAATGCTACTTTCATTTTCCATACACTTCTTCTTTGTTTCATAAGTAAAAACCACATCTGGAAAATGATTTAAACAACAGTGGTGCTCAATACTGCATGCACATTAGAATCACTAGGGAAGCTTTTTAAAAAATACAAATGTCTGAATCCTATCACTGGGGATTCTTATATAACTGGTCTTAGGAGGCCTTCTTTTTTTTCTTTTTTGGTATGTTTTTAATCTCCCCAGATGATTCTTATGTGCAGCCAGGTTTGAGACCTACTTATTTAGAAACACTTCAAATGTTATCATCTGACAAGATTATTTTTAATTCCTTTAAATCCTCTCACTTATATTTTGAGTTATGTCTGCCCCATAAAACACCCAGTATNGTTTTTTGACAGGATAGATTATATATATGAATAATATACTAAAAAATACTGGCTCATTTAATCATAATAACAACCCTACTGAGGCAAGTTCTATTATCATTTCTGTTTAACAAATGGGAAGCTGAGGAACAGGAACCAAATTACTATGTATCTTATCTGAGTACATACATTATTGGTGACGGAACTGGGATTCTAGAATATGTGCTATTTTAGCTACCACATTATAATCCCATTTATAATGACTATATAAATTTTATCTGCTTCTTAAAATGGATCAGTTAATTGTAATTTATTTCATATTAAAATGGGTTTTGCTCAAAAAACAAATTAGCATTTATAAACCCAACAAACTAAAACTAAAATTATTCTGCTACTTTTATTCATGATATCCAAACCTAAAGTGCCATTTTACTTCAATATACTTGAGAATGGATGCCTCTCAAGAAGCACTTTCTCACAATGCACGGCCACATCATTTGGCTTTAAAATGTTTACAATTCTATTTAATTTTTTTTTAGATTTCCTAAAATACCATGTTCACCCTGCATTTTGTAACATTTATGGTAGGAATTTCTTATACATTGGCCTCATAAGCATTTTTTGATTAAAGATACACTTTTTAGAGAGACTGCTGAGCTCGGGTTATAAATGATGTCTGTTTTTATCACAGCTAGTTCAGTTAATGACTTAGCCTGGATAACCACGTGCTGAAATGTACCTCTTCTCTGTGCCTATTACTGGGTATTATTATTGGGAGAGATTTGGGTTTGTCACTTTGCAGCTGCCAGATATGCCTTGTTATATATTGCTTAAACATGAGTTTCCAAGAACATGAATAAACAGGGCTTCTGATAACAATAGCTATCACTCTCATAAAGAAGTGTTCTGTAATTTAGCAAGTTTTCAATTGAAAATGTAAGGAAACTATTTTAAATAAGTCCCATACCAGAGCAGATGTTCTCCTGCTTGGTTAACAAAAAGTTTACATAATTTAAGTGATGTAAAGTTTTCAATAAACATATTTTCATAAATACAGATTATTTTCACTCTCAATGGCAAATATTTATAGTGTCTTGATATGTGCTTCAAATTCTGTGAGGTATTATAATGCTAAGATACAGTCCCTGGTCTCAAAATTGTGTTTGGGACAGGATAAATCACAAAAAAAATTAGATAGCTGGAGAGCTGAGTGATTAGGTAGGAAAATAACTCATAGCTATTACAGACAGATAGCATAGGAATTTGGATTCTGACATTTTAGTTGAATCCTTTCTTGATAAGAGTAATTTTCTTAATTTCACAAGTTCTGTGATTGCCTATTTANAAATCACAAAAAAATCAGATGGCTGGAGAGCTGAGTGATTAGGTAGGAAAATAACTCATAGCTATTACAGACAGATAGCATAGGAATTTGGATTCTGACATTTTAGTTGAATCCTTTCTTGATAAGAGTAATTTTCTTAATTTCACAAGTTCTGTGATTGCCTATTTATAAAATTAGACCAAATGTATATATAAAACATGTCATAATAAATAACAGTAACAGTAGATGTCATCACTGTATGAGGTGAAGAGCAAGTCTCTGGATCTACTCTTTGCTTCACTGGGTCCTGGTTAATTACTATCTTTTTTGAAGGCTTATGATAAACACATGTTTCATAAGGATGATAGGAAACAATTGTTTCAGGAAATCAGGAGCACTAATATGGAATAAAACCTCAAAGAAAATTTTCCCAATATGATATAACTTGAGCTGTACATAGGGAAACACTAGTAAATGTACTGTTACTGAGAATGCAAAAAGTGCAGTCCAGAAAAAGTCAATATTGGAAGCGGACATACAAAGGTTGAATCTTAGCCGCTGAATATATAAACTTACTTGTATAGGAACGTATTATTGTTCAGTCACCCAGTCATGTCTGACTCTTTGCGATCCCATGGACTGCAGCATGCCACGTTTCCCTGGATATGTGTTCAGAAATCAAATTTAAGAAATAGCCAGAGTAATCTCACTATAAAGATTCATGTAAGTTAATTTACTTTCTTCCCGATTCATCCATGTTGTTTCACACTACAGGATTTCTTTCATTTTATGGCTGAATTATAGTCCCACTTTTTTGGTTTGTGTGATATTTTTGATCCATTCATTCATGATGAACTTGGGCTGTTTCCACTTCGTTTTATGAATAATGACCATGGGAATGCAAATGTCTCTTTGAGATGCCAATTTCATTCATTCATATGTATTCCTAGAAATGAAATTAATAAACCATACAATTTTTTTATTTTTAAATTTTTGAGGAAGCTTCATACTGTTTTCCATTATGGTGGTAGTAATTTACATTCCAACCAATTGTGTACAAGGATTCCTTTATATCCATACCCTTGCCAACATTCATTATCTCTTGTCTTTTTGTAATACCTATCTTAAACTGCATAAAGTGATATTTGCTGTGATTTGATTTGCATTTCCCTGAGGATTAGGAGTATTGAGCATCTTTGCAGGTACCAGTGGGTTATCAATATATCTTCTTTTGAAAAATGTCTATTCTGGTCCTTTGCTTATTTTTAATCAAGATACTCATTTTATGCTACTAAGTTGCATGAATTCCTTATATATTTTAGTTATTAACTCCTTATCATACATGCAGTTTGCAAAGATTTTCTCCCATTTCATAGGTTGCCTTTCCTTTTTTTGGTTGTTTTGTTTACTATGTAAAAGCATTTTAGTTAATGGATAGATTTAGAGAGCATTATAATAAGTAATAAATGAAGTAAGTTGGGCACAGAAAGACAAATACTGTATGATATCACTTACATGTGGAATCTCTTTTTTTTAAAAGCAGAAAAATAGAGAGTAAAATAATAGTTACCATGGGCTGGGGAGTGGTGAAGAAAATAGGGAGATATTGATCATAAACTTTTACTTATAAGATGAATAAGTTCTGAGTATCTAATGTACAGCATGGTGATGGCACTTAATATATTTGTATATTTGAAACTTGCTCAGAGAGCAGAATTTAAGCATTCTCATAAAGAAGATAACTTAATGAAGTGATGGATGTGGCAATCATTTTACAATGTATACATATATTAAATCAGCATACTGTATACTTAAAATATACAGTATACTTATCCATTATACTTCAATTTTAAAAATCTAACATAAAAAAGGAAATAATACCATATACCAATAAAATAAGAAGTCATTAAGTTCTTTGAATGGAAGAATAATGGTTAGTATTTGAGAAGTACAAAATAAGTGAAAAAATTGGAATCCGTGTGGAAAAAATTAGGTGAAAACAAGTAAATATCCTAAATATACAGAGAAAGATGTACCTTCAAAAGTCACTCATTCAAGAGACTGAGAAGAAACAACTCAAATATAGAGGGAATCATTCATAAAATTTATTTATTTATGTATAAAATTTTATTTTACATCTGAGTATGGCCTTCCCACGTGGCTAGTGGTAAAGAATCCACCTGTCAATGCATTAGATAGAAAGAGACATAGGTTCAATCCCTGGGTCATGTCCGACTCTGTGTGACCCCATAGACGGCAGCCCACCAGGCTCCTCCATCCATGGGATTTTCCAGGCAAGAGTACTGGAGTGGGGTGCCATCACCTTCTCTGAGTCATATATTGTAAGATTCTCCAAAAAATAGGAGGAAAAAATAATAATCAAGAGATTTAGAAATAAAAGTTACTGAAATGAACATTTATAGATCTAATTATAGATCTAATCCAAAGTCCCATCCATTCCTCTCTATAATGTTTGTGTCTACTTTTATACGATGATAGATTTTAGTAGTTGCAATAAGGACAATTTAGCCCATGAAGCCCAAAATATTTCCCCTCTAACATTTTAAAGAAAAAGTTTGCAATCACTGATGTATACCAAAACATATCTGATAAATAGTAGCTGCTTATCATTATTATTACTTTATTTTTATTTGAGGCATTTTCAATTGTGCCCAGCTCACTTGAAAATGGAAAATACACAGCAGCATCATAAATAAGGAAGGAATAGATACTTTAGCAAAAATCATAAACAAGTGCAAAGTTTTACAATTTAGACATTTACTATTTCACATGCCACAATAAGTGCAAAAGTTCATCTTAGTGCAAGATTTTCAAAAGCAGTTTGAGAGTAGGTAATAAGAAATTCTTGTCCTTTCAACAAAGAAGTGTCAATTTTTGAAACATACAGTATAATTTGAGGGATAAGAAACATAAATATTTACTCCCTGAAAAAAAATTTTAAATGGAAGAAAACAAAGTTGAAGGGAGCTTTTTGTTATAGAGAGTATTATAAACACATAAAATGTTTTCCTAAGATTCTAAATAAAAATACATATTATATATCTCATTTATTCATTCATCCATTTATTCCTCCCCTAACAAAATTTATTGAGCATCTATTTTGTCTAAATAAAATGCTAACTATATAATGGCAAACAAAGAATCTACTATGCCTGCCTTCTTGGAGCTTACAATCATTCTATTAAAGGAGAAATGACATCAAATATATTAAGTGACGTGAAGAAATATAATGCATTTAGTATAAAACATTGAGTATATAAATCATTGGGAATGGCTAGTCTTCTGAAATTGAGTTAAAGGAGTAGTGAGGCACAGCATAAAAGAACTGGAGGTCCTAGCCAGTACAATAAAGAAAATAAAAGTTCATCTAGAAATTTTTAAAACTATCCTTATTTGCCAAAGACATGATTGTGAATATAGAAATAAAGTCTGAAGACACTATTAAAATTAATAAATTAGTAACAAGTTTGCCAGAAGCATGTTCAGTAAACAAAAATCCATTCTATTTCTCTATGCCAGTAGCAATAGAAAATATAATTTAACATGGGAACCATTTCCGATAGCATAATAAATTAGATAAATAAAAAAAAGATTCAATGAACAGTATGTGAGATTTCTACTTGGAAAACTGAATTGATTGAGAGAAATTAAGGAATTAATCATGGAAGAATAGACCATAAGCATGATCATAAACTGTCAATTCTCCCCAAGCTGATCTATAAGATTTATNTTTATTTATTTATGTATAAAATTTTATTTTACATCTGAGTATGGCCTTCCCACGTGGCTAGTGGTAAAGAATCCACCTGTCAATGCATTAGATAGAAAGAGACATAGGTTCAATCCCTGGGTCATGTCCGACTCTGTGTGACCCCATAGACGGCAGCCCACCAGGCTCCTCCATCCATGGGATTTTCCAGGCAAGAGTACTGGAGTGGGGTGCCATCACCTTCTCTGAGTCATATATTGTAAGATTCTCCAAAAAATAGGAGGAAAAAATAATAATCAAGAGATTTAGAAATAAAAGTTACTGAAATGAACATTTATAGATCTAATTATAGATCTAATCCAAAGTCCCATCCATTCCTCTCTATAATGTTTGTGTCTACTTTTATACGATGATAGATTTTAGTAGTTGCAATAAGGACAATTTAGCCCATGAAGCCCAAAATATTTCCCCTCTAACATTTTAAAGAAAAAGTTTGCAATCACTGATGTATACCAAAACATATCTGATAAATAGTAGCTGCTTATCATTATTATTACTTTATTTTTATTTGAGGCATTTTCAATTGTGCCCAGCTCACTTGAAAATGGAAAATACACAGCAGCATCATAAATAAGGAAGGAATAGATACTTTAGCAAAAATCATAAACAAGTACAAAGTTTTACAATTTAGACATTTACTATTTCACATGCCACAATAAGTGCAAAAGTTCATCTTAGTGCAAGATTTTCAAAAGCAGTTTGAGAGTAGGTAATAAGAAATTCTTGTCCTTTCAACAAAGAAGTGTCAATTTTTGAAACATACAGTATAATTTGAGGGATAAGAAACATAAATATTTACTCCCTGAAAAAAAATTTTAAATGGAAGAAAACAAAGTTGAAGGGAGCTTTTTGTTATAGAGAGTATTATAAACACATAAAATGTTTTCCTAAGATTCTAAATAAAAATACATATTATATGTCTCATTTATTCATTCATCCATTTATTCCTCTCCTAACAAAATTTATTGAGCATCTATTTTGTCTAAATAAAATGCTAACTATATAATGTCAAACAAAGAATCTACTATGCCTGCCTTCTTGGAGCTTACAATCATTCTATTAAAGGAGAAATGACATCAAATATATTAAGTGACATGAAGAAATATAATGCATTTAGTATAAAACATTGAGTATATAAATCATTGGGAATGGCTAGTCTTCTGAAATTGAGTTAAAGGAGTAGTGAGGCACAGCATAAAAGAACTGGAGGTCCTAGCCAGTACAATAAAGAAAATAAAAGTTCATCTAGAAATTTTTAAAACTATCCTTATTTGCCAAAGACATGATTGTGAATATAGAAATAAAGTCTGAAGACACTATTAAAATTAATAAATTAGTAACAAGTTTGCCAGAAGCATGTTCAGTAAACAAAAATCCATTCTATTTCTCTATGCCAGTAGCAATAGAAAATATAATTTAACATGGGAACCATTTCCGATAGCATAATAAATTAGATAAATAAAAAAAAGATTCAATGAACAGTATGTGAGATTTCTACTTGGAAAACTGAATTGATTGAGAGAAATTAAGGAATTAATCATGGAAGAATAGACCATAAGCATGATCATAAACTGTCAATTCTCCCCAAGCTGATCTATAAGATTTATTTGAAATCTCAATCAAAATATCAAGAATGGTTTTGGGAAGGCAACTGATAAGTTGATCTCAAACTTACATGGCATGCAAAGTTTAGAGAAGAGACAAATTAATTCTGAAGCAAAAAGAGAACAGTAGGACTTCATGACCAGATAAGAAGATTTATTAATACTATGGGAAATAAGAAGGTGATGTGTTGGCCTCCAAATAGTTCCACAGGCCTATAGAACAGAATGGAAACTAGAGTCATACCCCATTGTATGATTTATGATGAACTTTATGCTGAAAAAATATAGAAGGGTGGGATTTTCAATAGAACTTGTTGAATCAATTGAATCCTCACATGGAAAAAATTAGTTGTGAACCTTACTATAAACAGAAACATCTCAGGTGATTTATAAATCTAAATGTATGAGGTTAAATCAACAATATTAAAAATATATCTATATAATCTCTTTATTACCTTGTCATAGCCATTTCCTAAACAGGGCATCAAAAGCAATCATAACAAGAGGAATTGATAAATTCAGTCACAAGAAATGAAGAACTTTTGTTTATCAAAAAATCCACAGGAAAGTATAAAAAGGCAAGCCACAGAGCAGACATTTGTCCAAAATACACTTGATAAAGGAGTTTTTTCACAGAATATGTTTAAAAGTTCTATGTACCAATAAAAAACCATACATCCCAATTTTTCAAAGGATCAAAATAACTGAACAGACAATTTTCAAAGAAGAGCCAAAGATATCCACAGGTGACTGGTAAACATATTAAAAGATGCTCAACTTCACTAGTTCTTATCAGGGAAATGAATATTGCTATAATTCCACGCAGAAGGCCAACATATAAAAGATAGGAAATAACAATTAATTGTTGGCAAAGATGTAAAACATATGAATTGAACTTTAGTCAATGAACTTCAGTTTTCTCATTACTATTTTTTTCCACCAGTTTAGGAATTTTGTACCTAATTTCTGTTATCTTAGTGATGACTCTTGAAAGTTTTTTATTTTACAAGTTAATTTTTTACATGGAACAGGCAAGGTCAGAGAAGAGCAAAGACACACCTGTATAAAAGTAAGATAAGGGAAATTACCCTGCAAACAAAATTTTATGTGCTACAGCAATTACTATTCTTATGCATAATTTATTTGTTGATTGATTTACTTCCTGTCTTCCCTCTGCTGGAGCTGACACTCCACAAGAATGGAGGTTTTTATCTATGTTGTTCAGTAGAAGAGTGACTCACGTTGAATGAGTCAATATACCATTACACTCAAGTTACTATAGTTCATCTTAGCATTATTGCAATCTATTTATTCTCCCTGAAGTTTTGGATTTCTGATGATGACAGCAGTTTCTTTGGGTGTATTAGTTACTCAGTTGTGTAAAAGCATGGACTGTAGCCACACTTTGCGACCGCATGGACTGTAGCCCTCCAGGCTCATTTGTCCTTGAGATTTCCCGGGCAAGAATATGCACATACATACATATATGCATATATTTGTGTGTGTATATATAATTACATTGAGCTTTCCTGGTGGCTCAGATGGTAAAGAATCTGCCTGCAATGTGGGAGACCTGGGTCTAATCGCTGGGTCAGGAAAATCCCCTGGAGAAGGGAATGACTACCCACTCCGGTATTCTTTCCTGGAGAATTCCATGGACAGAGGAGCCTGGTGGGCCACAGTCCATGAGGTCCCAAAGAGTCAGACACGACTAAGCAACTGAGCGCACAGCATGTGGGCTCATTGTAACATTTAAAAATTCCCCAGAATTTTCCCATTACCATAGTTATTAATAGTGCACCTAGACTATATGTGTTAAAATGTGGTAGCTCACTGTTCAGTGCCAATTTCACATACAAATGAACACTTTCCTCTTTTTGGAACCATGAAAGTGAAAAGTATTAGTCTTTCAATCATGTCTGACTCTTTGAGACCGCATGGACTGCAATCTGCCAGACTCCTCTGTCCATGTGATTCTCCAGGAAAGAACACTGGAGTGGGGAGACATTCCCTTCTCCAAGGGAATATTCCCAACCCAGGGACTGAACCTGGGTCTCCTTATTACAGGCAGATTCTTTACTGTCTGAGCCACCAGGGAAGCCCTCGAAACCATGAACATTGCATGTATATATATATATTGCATTACTCATATATATATATATATGAGTAATCAGGAGATATCTCTAAGACTATATAACATATTTCTGCAGAAATCACAAAAATCAAGAAAGGACATTAACTGCCATTTATTATGTAATTCCTTCCATCTGAAAGTTTCCAAATGTGGCAAATCTACCTCCCCAACTCTATAGCTCCAGTTCTGTGAGGTACTTATGAAGTGAGGTTAAATTTACTATTTAGTAAGAATATGGGAAAGAGAATTCGTATCACATGTCAAGAAAAAAAATGTATCAGGATATATCTCTTTAAATAGATCTGTCCTTTCCCCCAAAGTTTTCATTTCTGTGTCAATCCCTTAACTCCATGTCTATCTCCATTTCCGTGCCCCCCTCCCCTTGGGATTACCATTATGAACTCACAATCTGTAGTTTTAATAAAGCTCAAAGTCCAGGAATTACCTCCTGCTACCTCTCCTAAAATCAGTCCAAGGACCATCTATTATACTTGAGTATACATCTGATGAATCTCATTGCCTGCCACCATCTGTATAATTCCAAAGAATTTGTTGAAATAGTCTCTCCAAAAAAAAAAAAAAAAAAAACACACCCAGATCTTAGTGAAGGGAATGAGGATGAAAGAATGGAGAAACCTCAAGCTACAAAGAAAATAAAACTTTCTCCACATTGTTACACTGGTACTAAGAATGTCTAAAATCACTCTGTATCCCTCCACCTCTCAGTATTTCCATAAACTGGAGACGTTCAACTCCATTTTAATCACCATAGTGAAAACTCTAAGATCTGAGCAGAGGAGGCAGTGTCGCACTCCTGCCATTCCTGATTCATGCAGAATTTATGTGACCAAGAATGGAAGTTTGAATAGCAAATGTAAGTGCTCATTAATTTCAGAACCTGTCAGAAACTATGCTTTTTAGAGAACACCACCCACTATGGAGCCAACTTACGAAAGAAATGAGACACACTTTATTACTGGCTACTGCTGAAGCCTGCTATATCTTAAAAGATGTGAACATTCAGTAAATTCAGCTCTCAATGAATTGAATTCAGTTAGTTTTCTTTGTTATATTCCAGCCACTTAATTGGTTTACAGAGTTTGACTCTCATTTCTCAGATCAAGGCTATAAGGTAATGATACTATCTCCATTTTCAGAGAAGGAAACTAATGGGGAGAGAGGTCAAGTGAAAACAAATGCAATTCCAGACAAGAAGCTTCTTCAGCATTGTGGTGTGTGGTGCTGCCCAGGGAGCCTAGACACATGATTTGTGACTGGGTGTGATCCTGCACGAGCAGGCACAATTCTCTGGCAATAAATCTGGGAGGCTTCTGCCCTGCCCTGCCCCAACTGCTTCTAAGTTCCTTCTAAGATGCCATCTATGCATAAATAAACTTTTGGACTAGGCCAGAGATCTGAAATAAACAATCTTAAAAGGCCACCCACTGAACCATTAAGAGACAAAAGGGGCAAGAGAGCAGGCTGCCTTTGCTCCCTATGACCTTGGCACTTCTTATTTATGCCTCAGTNTTAAATCCATTTCTCACTTCCAGTATATAATCATCAGGGATTTGATTTATGTCATACCTGAATGCTTTAACAATTTTGCCTACTTTCTTCAATTTAAGTCTGAATTTGGTAATAAGGAGTTCATGGTCTGAGCCACAGTCAGCTCCTGGTCTTGTTTTTGTTGACTGTATAGAGTTTCCCCATCTTTTGCTGCAGAAAATATAATCAATCTCATTTCACTGTTGACCATCTGGTGATGTCCATGTGTAGATCTTCTCTTGTGTTTTTGGAAGAGGATGTTTTCTATGACCAGTGCATTATCTTGGCAAAATTATATTAGTCTTTGCCCTGCTTCATTCTGTATTCCAAGGCCAAATTTGCCTGTTACTCTAGGTTTTTCTTGACTTCCTACTTTGCATTCCAGTCCCCTATAATGAAAAGGACATCTTTTTTGGGTGTTAGTTCTAAAAGGTCTTGTAGATCTTCATAGAACCATTCTATTTCAGCTTCTTAAGTGTTATAAGCGCAGGTGGTGGCAGCGGCCAGCGCACTAAGTGTGGCAGAGAGCTTCCCCATGTCCTTTGACTGTGTGGATCACAACAAACTGTGGAAAATTCTTCAAGAGATGGGAATACCAGATCACCTGACCTGCCTCCTGAGAAACCTGTATGCAGGTGAAGAAGCAATATTTAGAACTGGACATGGAACAATAGACTGGTTTCCAAATCAGGAAAGGAGTATATCAAGGCTTTATATTGTCATCCTGCTCATTTAACTCATATGCAGAGTACATCATGAGAAATGCTGGACAGAATGAAGCACAAGCTGAAATCAAGATTTCCAGGAGAAATATCAATAACCTCAGATATGCAGATGACATCACCCTTATGGCAGAAAATGAAGATGAACTAAAGAGCCTCTTGATAAAAGGGAAAAAGGAAAATTAAAAAGTTGGCTTAAAACTCAACATTCAGAAAACTAAGATCATGGCATTTGGTCCCATTTCTATGGCAAATAGATAGGGAAACAATGGATACAGTGAGAGACTTTATTTTCAGGGGATCCAAAATCACTGGAGATAGTGACTGCAGCCATGAAATTAAAAGATGGTTGCTCCTTGGAAGAAAAGTTATGACCAACCTAGACAGCTATTAAAAAGCAAAGAAATTACTTTGCCAAAAAAGTCTGTCTAGTCAAAGCTATGGTTTTTCCAGTGGTCATGTGTGGATGTGAGAGTTGGACTATAAAGAAAAGTGAGTGCTGAAGAATTGATGCTTTTGAGCTGTGGTTTTGGAGAAGACTCTTGAGAGTACCTTGGACAGCAAGGAGATCCAACCAGTCCATCCTAAAGGAAATCAATCCTGAATATTCATTGGAAGGACTAATGCTGAGGCTGAAACTCGAATACTTTGGTCACCTGATGTGAAGAACTGACTCATTGGAAGACCCTGACACTGGAAAAGATTGAAGGCAGGAGGAAAAGGGGTTGACAGAGGATGAGATGGTTGGATGGCATCACCAACTCAATGGATATGAGTTTGAATAAGCTCTGGGAGTTGGAGATGGACAGTGAGGCCTTGTGTGCTGCAGTCCATGGAGTGACAAAGACTTGGACATGACTGAATTGAACTGAGAACATGGTTTCATTGTTCTGAACTGAACTGTCTAACACTATTTTCTGAACAAAATGAACTTGCCCATTCATGCAAATGTCATCACTACCAGTGTAAACTTAACTTTTTGATAAAAATTTAATTTTTCTAGATCAATACTTAGTCTTTCAGTGTTTTTCTTCATGTCCCTTCTCCTGGCCTTCTCCTCTGGTGACACCTGGATCTGGTGGCTCAGAGGTTAAAGCGTCTGCCTCTAATGAGGGAGAACCGGGTTCGATCCCTGGGTCAGGAAGATCCCCTGGAGAAGGAAATGGCAATCCACTCCAGCATTCTTGCTTGGAGAATCCCATGGATGGAGAAGCCTAGTAGGTTACAGTACACGGGGTTGCAAAGAGTCGGACACGACTGAGCGACTTCACCTTATACATTATACCGGCATGTTGGGATCAAGCTTCATTCATAGAAAGTAGAAAATTTCCATAGAAATGGAACTCACTGGTTTCAATTTAGGTAGTACAACCTGCTTGATCTATGACACTTGCAAGCATCATTATTGGTATTATCTGTGTTCAACACAAGATTTCCAGATAGAAGATCCACTTACTCTGTGACCTCATTCAAATTCTGTCTCTTGCAGTCCACTAGCCTCTCAGCCCTTTGGGGCCAGGGATCCCTTTGATGTTCTCCACACCATCTCAGATTACAAGGATTCACTGGCAAGGTAGGGCTATAGAGGTGCTCTCTCTCAGAAGGGCTATCTCTCATCCTCTTCTGAGTTCAATTCTATTGTTGTTTTGGGCACTTTTCCAATTACCTGGTCAAAGAATTCCCAGAAGATAGAAGGGCAAAAACCATCTTTGTTTTAAAATTCTCAAAACTACCCTAGGGTTTCTATTCTCAGCTTTCCAGTTACCCATTTCACATGAAATAAAAAGGTGTTGGCCTTAAAACTATCTCATCTCTAAAATTCTTCAGCCTCCTCTTCTAGCATGGGAAAGAATTTGACTGGGGTTGGAAACCATCTTTAATTTAGATCTCAAATATATCTCTATAATTTGCATTAGTACAATAAATACTCTGCTTTAGATATCTATGCTCTGACTTTATATTCTACTCCAAGATCTTTCAAATTTCAAAGAACTATTTTCAGTTTCAGTAGGCTGAGTTTGGTTTCAAGCTAATACTTGCCCTTTGAGTTTTTTAGAGCCACTTTGTAAATTTGTACTGACTTCTATTTCCTACACTGTGTCCACCCTTCCCCTAAATCAATAAAAAGCACTGATCCAGTGAACAGAGAGACTTGGAACAGCATTAATAATTTTGGAAAGAGAAAACAACTTCTAAAATCCCCAAGTTTTACTCAGCTACAATAGTATTATATTGATGGCTGCAATTTGTCAATCCATATATAAAACTCTTCAGTTATCTCCATCTATCTATAATAGTTGTTACAAAAACCAACTCAAGATGCTTGCTTAAAATGGAAAAGTGATATGTAAAAATACACAAAGCAAAAAAGAAAGAAAAACACAAAGAAAAGATGATTTAAATGTCAGGTTAATAGGTCATCTGTAAGTAAATATAGTGAAAATTATTTATAAATTATAAAATTGGTTCATCCGCATTATTGCCAGGATAAGTATCAACAATGTCAGATATGCAGATGATACAACCCTAATGGTAGGAAGCGAAGAGGAACTAAAAAGTCTCTTGGTGAAGGTGCAAGAAGAGAGTGAAAAAGCTGGCTTAAAACTCAGCATTCAGAAAACTAAAGTCAAGGCATCAAGTCCCAATACTTCATGGCAAACACATGGGGAAAATCGGAAACAGTGGCAGATTTTATTTTCTAGGTCGTTAAAATCACTGTGGATGATGACTGCAGCCATGAAATTAAAAGGCACTTGTTCCTTGAAGAAAGGTTTTTGGAAGAAAAAAGTTGTTGGAAATAGTTTTTGGACGAAAAGCTTTGACGAATCTAGACAGCGTATTAAAAAGCAGAGACATCACTTTGCTAAAATCACAAAGGTTCCTATTGTCAAAGCTATGGTTTTCCCAGGAGTCATGTACAGATGTGAGTGTTGGACAATAAAGAAAGCTGAATGCTGAAGAAGTGACGTTTTTGAGGTATGGTTCCCAAAGAGACTCTTGAGGGTCCCCTGGCTAGCAAGGAGATCAAACCATTCAATCGAAAAGGAAATCAACCCTGAATATTCACCGGAAGAGCTGATGCTGATGCTGAATCTCCAATATTTTGGCCACCTGATGCAAAGAGTTGACTCATTTGAAAATACCCTGAAGCTGGAAAAGCCTGAGAGTAGAAGGGGGCAAGAGAGGATGAGATGGTTGGANAGAAACCATCTTTGTTTTAAAATTCTTAAAACTACCCTAGGGTTTCTATTCTCAGCTTTCCAGTTACCCATTTCACATGAAATAAAAAGGTGTTGGCCTTAAAACCATCTCATCTCTAAAATTCTTCAGCCTCCTCTTCTAGCATGGGAAAGAATTTGACTGGAGTTGGAAACCATCTTTAATTTAGATCTCAAATATATCTCTATAATTTGCATTAGTACAATAAATACTCTGCTTTAGATATNACCACTTAGCAACTGAACGATGACAGTACTGTACTTTAGTCTTGATATGCACAACCATGAATATATTGTTTTAGCCTTTCCCTTCTCCAGGGAATCTTCCCAATTCAGGGACTGAACCCAGATCTCCCTCAGGCAGATTCTTTCCCAGCTGAGTTACAAGGAAAGGCCAATTTAAAAGAAGAAAAACTAAAATCATTTGGATTTATGCAGTCATTTAGTCAATAAATAGATATTGAATGCCTATGTAACAAAAATACAAGAAGCAGTTTGTACATATAGCTAAACATACAAAAATATTCTATTTTAATTCATATTAGTGGGGCACTTTGATATGATAAAGTTGCTAATAATGTATTTCTATAAAATGTTTTCTAAACCCATGGTAAACTATTTGAAATATTTTATTTTTTATGTTATCAAGGTTTTCAAAGGGGACTGATTTATTTTTTCCTCAATAAGAATTTCAAGAAATTCAGTCATTAGAAGTGGCACAGTTTCTGATAGCTGTAAGTTGGAGCTGATAAGGGTCGCATATCAGTGTAAGGCTTCCCTGGTGGCTCAGATAGTAAAGTGTCTGCCTGCAATGAGGGAGACCCGGGTTCGATTTCTAGGTCCGGAAGGTCTCCTGGAGAAGGAAATGGCAATCCACTCCAGCACTCTTGCCTGGAAAATCCCATGGACGGAGGAGCCTGATAGGCTACAGTCCATGGGGTCGCAAAGAGTCAGACACGACCGAGCGATTTCACTTTCACTTTTACTTTTTATCAATGTAAAATCCTAAAAAAAAATGTGAGTGGCTGTCCATTCATCAGGAGGGTGCAGCACTGAAATAGTATCTATTTTAGGAAGAGACTGTGGCAGCCAGGAGAATGTTCCTTGCAGACTCCGTCTACAGGGAATGCAGCTGGACCAGATATACAGAGACTGAGAATCCATCTCTATGTTTGATCAGAGGCCACCCTCCTACTCCCAGCCAATTACTGATGACCGCAGGTTCTTTCCTAGGAGACAAGGTACTCCTTGGAATGCCAGGTTTGACTTGAGGAATCCTGATGGCCTTAGCAGACACACCTTGGTTTTTATAGTAGTCTAGGACATTTCCAACCAATCTTCCTTCCCTTTCTCCTTTACTTAGAGTCATATTTGCATGGTGATCATAAAACTATTCCAGCCTTCCAGTCTCTTCCACATTTCCTTTTCTAGGCGTTTTGCCCCCTGCCCCCACCCAAATTTTTGCACATTGAATCCTGTCTCAATTTTTGCTTCTCTAGGACCTGGACCAACACAAAGCTCAACGGGTAGCTATGCCAACAACAGTTAAATATAACCTACAAAAGAAAGAATTAAATACTCCACTGGAGGGAGAAGCAATTTGAAGGAGTAAACTTCGGAGGTCAAACTATGTAAGTGCATGCGATAGTATTTCCTCAGGGTGATACTTTATGTCAAAGATATAGATTACTATTTCACTTTAAGAGACTAAGAAAAAAAAAAAACCACTAAATGGATAACTGGCTCTTTAGAGAGGTGGTCCACTCTGGGTCCTGGGTGTCTTTGCACATTTTTGCCAAGGGCTCCCTACTGCAAAACTTATGCTTCTCCTGATACTGAGTGGTTTCCATAGTTAGGCACAGCAGCAACTAACTGGGTCGAGACAGAGGGAATAAATGCTCTCTCCCTGCAGGGAGGAGAACTGGCTTGTTCTTTGCACGCAGGAACGTTTACGCTAGCTCAGATACATTGATGATCCTGGAAGGCAGTATGCTANATGTCAACAACAGTTAAATATAACTTACAAAAGAAAGAATTAAATACTCCAGTGGAGGGAGAAGCAATTTGAAGGAGTAAACTTCAGAGGTCAAACTATGTAAGTGCATGCGATAGTATTTCCTCAGGGTGATACTTTATGCCAAAGATATAGATTACTATTTCACTTTAAGAGACTAAAGAAAAAAAAAAAAAAACGACTAAATGGATAACTGGCTCTTTAGAGAGGTGGTTCACTCTGGGTCCTGGGTGTCTTTGCACATTTTTGCCAAGGGCTCCCTACTGCAAAACTTATGCTTCTCCTGATACTGAATGGTTTCCATAGTTAGGCACAGCAGCAACTAACTAGGTCGAGACAGAGGGAATAAATGCTCTCTCCCTGCAGGGAGGGAGAACTGGCTTGTTCTTTGCACGCAGGAACGTTTACGCTAGCTCAGATACATTGATGATCCTGGAAGGCAGTATGCTAAGGGAAATAAACCAAGCAGAGAAACAAATACTGTGTGATCTCACTTAGATGTGGAATCTAAAATAATTAAACTCATAGAAGCAGTTAGTTGGAATAATGGTGGCTAGGGCCCGGTGACTGGGGAAATAAGGAGATATTAGTCAAAGAATACAAAGCTTCACTTATGCAAGAAGAAAAAGTTCAGAAGATCTAGTGTATGATGACTAGAGTTAATAATATTGGATTGTATACTAGAAATTTGCTAAGAGAATAGATTTTAAATGATCTCACCACACACACAAAAACTGTGAGGCGATGTGTTAATTAACTTGTTTAAGTAGTCATTTCACAGTGTGTGCACATATCAAAATATCACACTACAAAATAAATACTAACTTTTTTGTCAAGTATTGCTCAGTAAAACCGGAAAAAAAAGAATTGGGCCCTTGACCCTGGATCCCTCCCTCTTAAGACAAGCCACCGCATGGGTAAGGGTCATCTGTCCCTCCATTCTACTCAACCAGAATTGNCCAAGAGAATAGATTTTAAATGATCTCACCACACACACAAAAACTGTGAGGCGATGTGTTAATTAAGTTGTTTAAGTAGTCATTTCACAGTGTGTGCACATATCAAAATATCACACTACAAAATAAATACTAACATTTTTTGTCAAGTATTGCTCAGTAAAACCGGAAAAAAAAGAATTGGGCCCTTAACCCTGGATCCCTCCCTCTTAAGACAAGCCACCGCATGGGTAAGGGTCATCTGTCCCTCCATTCTACTCAACCAGAATTGGGGGTCAGAGAGCAAAGACAAACTGACTCCTGCTTCTGCAGTAGGTAATGACCTTTCTCTCTCTGCCTCAAGAGTCCCATGTCTTCCATCACCATCTACACACTGTGGCAGATTGAATTGCTACCTTGTTATAAGGTACTACTAAGTCACTTCAGTCGTGTCTGACTCTGTGCCACCCCATAGATGGCAGCCCACCAGGCTCCCCCATCCCTGGGATTCTCCAGGCAAGAACCCTGGAGTGGGTTGCCATTTCCTTCTCCAATGCATGAAAGTGAAAAGTGAAAGTGAAGTCGCTCAGTTGTGTCCGACTCTTAGCGACCCCCATGGACTGCAACCCACCAGGCTCCTCCATTCATTGGATTTTCCAGGCAAGAGTACTGGAGTAGGGTGCCATCACCTTGATATATCTTGTCAGTTGATCACATTCCCCATGTCTCTCTTTAGAAGGCTGCTTCTCCATGTTCTTTTTTTTTTTTTTAAATGTGGGTCCTATTCACCTTATAAGGAAAACTTCTCAAATATCTAAAAACACCAATTGAAGTCCAGAGTAGTACTTAAAGGAAACTAATGAAACACTCCTTTTATTCAATCAGAAAATACTGTCCTGACTAATTTAATGTAAGTAGTACTGCTACTACTAGTGGAAGACATATCCTATAGGATTTAATGAGACACCATTTCATGTTCAGGTTTTGGTTAAAAAAATTTGATTGGTTTGAGTATAACATTAGTTAATGAGCTATCTTTTTCATTCCGATGGCTTCATTTCAATCTTACAATTTACCTTAATTATTTGAGGCAAATTATAATTTAAAAAGTTTGCTCAAATCCAGTTTAACTGTTCAGCTTTTGAGTATATTTTGTTTGCACATAGAATACTAGGTATTTGTGAATAAATTCCTATGCAATAACTTCACAAAATGAAGTGCATTATATAATTATACTCTTCCTACTGGCTTTGGGCCCATCTTCATTAAGCATCCAAGTGTCCAGATGTTTCAGAAAATGCCAGATAACTAGAGATTACATATCAAAATATTTGTGCCAAATGAAAAATTAATGTTTCTTCCAATATCTTCACAGAAAGACCTAACTCTGGATTAGTAATGAAAATATGAAGGATATAGAATTTTAATTCTTTTAAGATCTAATCATATAGATTTATAAAATCAAAACTTCACTATTGAAAGTATATATTTTTAAGGCATAACAATAGTATATCATATTGAGGAATTACTATGCTTTCCTTTTATATCACCTTGACTTTAAACATATGTGAAATGAAGTCCCATGTATTTCAGATGTCCAACTTTTACATTATTAATGATTCATTAGTATCAGTCAGCTATGCATACTACATGACACATTCTGAAAAAATGATCCAGTGTTTTAGAACTCTATTTATTTAAGGGGGAAAGGTAAAATGACTGTCATATTTTCTACTTCCTATCATTTACTGTTTGCTTGATTTCTAAAATATGTTGGAGAATAAAATGTATGAACCTTATCAAATGGTACCTTCAAAATGCTCTTTTTAATGACCAAACTCTGTTAATGGATTACTAGCAAAGCCTCCATTACTGTTGATACAAAAATTACTGGCAAAAATAAAAAATGAAAGAATCAGGAAGGTTTCTTTTTAATGATGCAGCCAAAAATATTAGCTAATTGTCTGATATTTTTCAAAAGGGAAATCATTAGTTTTAGAGCTAGTATTTGCCAGTTCTGTTGGTTGTGCCTCATCTCATAAACACCACACTGATTTTGTAGAAATGAACTAATTGTCATTTGATATCTGCTTTCACTATTCCCATTCCTGATGGTGCTCTTTTGGTAATAGCATATTTCACATTATATAAAATGTGAAGCTCCAATTACAATTAAAATTTAGTAAATGTCTATATTTTTGAAGTGAAGAGAGACTAGAGAAACAAAAAGACTCAGAGGTTTAAATTGAGATAAGCCTGTATTTGAACTTCTGCTGTGCCATTTAAGAACTACTATGTTTGTTTAGACAAAGTACCAGGCTTCTCTCATTTTCCATCTCTCAGGTATAAACTGAGGTGACCGAATGCTTCCTAGAATTGTACTGAGCATTAGAAGTACTATAAATAATGAGTCTATAATGTGCAAAAGACATCATAGGGTCTCAAGAAAAGATCACTATTGTTACAATTTATTAAACTATATTCACTGTTGTTAAACTTTTCATATATAAATTAATTCTTCAATTTATTTCTTAAAAAATTAATTTGGTAATATAAATAGTTAACTTCAGTTATAACTAAAATTGAGTTTTTTCAGAGTCTTTTAGCTTTATCATAACTACATTTATATGTATGTTATTGTCTTTTCTTCTAACAATCTGTATAAATATGTTTTTGTATTTAGACTGTATATTTTACAATATATTTTCAATGAATGGAAATATTTAGAATTCTAGTTAGGAAAAACTGTGAAAAACAAAATAATTATTTTGCTATNAGAGTCTTCTAGCTTTATCATAACTACATTTATATGTATGTTATTGTCTTCTTCTAACAATCTGTATAAATATGTTTTTGTATTTAGACTGTATATTTTACAATATATTTTCAATGAATGGAAATATTTAGAATTCTAGTTAGGAAAAACTGTGAAAAACAAAATAATTATTTTGCTATTCTCAAACCTTCTTACTTGTTGATGTACTACATTTTTTTCTTTTTTTGCATAATCACATTTTTAAACTCAGGCTTGAAAGCTCAGATAAGCCATTGATACTTTCAGCAGATTTTTAAACTCTATTGTAGTTTGTTCTGAAAAAAATCATTACGTTTTCTTTCCAAATTGGGTGACACAATAAATACTTAAAAACCATAGATATATTAAAAAAGAAACCAAGAATATCTGGAAAAGGAGAACACCTTCATAAGAAAGCTGTTTCCTAGGTGGTGGACCTGAGATAAATCGCCCTAAGCCAGAGGACACACCAGTGTTTCTTGGGGCTCTGGCAACAAAGAAGTTCTGAGAAGACTGTGTCTTTATCTGGAAAGTTTAAGGCTCACTTGATATGAAGTACAGGACAATTCCCTGCTCTTCTGGGCACCTTCTCCAAGAATGAGCCCAGAAATAGCAGTGGATGCCAGCAGAGGAGAGCAAAGGGAAGATGAGTGAGGTGGATTACCCAATGCTCAGAGAACAGTCTAGGAACCAATGACTCTCCCTGGCTGCCATGAAAATGTGTAAACCATGTTGCATACACATGTCAATGAAAGTAATTAAGAAAATATAACAAGGAGAATTTAAACTCTCCATGAATATCAGTACATAATTTTTAAGTAATTATATGCCTTTAAATACAAAGATAAAATACTAAAAGTTATCAGCATAAGTAATTCACAGCACTCAAGCTTTTCTTAATTATATGTTAAGTAAATTTGCATATAATTAGAGGATTATATATCCAAACTTATCTTAGATAGTACTGGTTTATGCCTCTTGTCTCAAGACAAATAACCATTTCTATTTTATAATCAAAGTATCCCATTTTGTACTGTAAGTTATAATTTTAGGCTACTTATATTTTGTTTATAATATGTCTTTATAGTGTCCAAACAGATTATACTTTTATAAGTTCTATATAATACATAAAACTTTTGGATTCAGGTGTTATTTTGATAAAAATACTTTCTGTTTAATGCATGATGAATACATCATACATGTCTTTCTTGAACTTTACAGTAAGTGAAAAATTATTTTATTGCAAATTCATTTATCATTTTACTTAAAGCTGTTCTCTGTATCAGTTTTTCAATTAAATCTATTGATAACATTATACAGAGGATAATTCTAGCATAGTTACTAAAAGGAATGAAGACAAACAAATATTTTTAATCCATCAAACATTGACCGACATGTATTCCCATTGATCTAGCATCTATCGGAGTAATCCTATAACTAGAAAAGAAAAGTTAGTTGCAGTAGATTTCATTTTTGGCAGTTCTGAAGCTTCAGGTGTTCACATATGCTCCTGTAATCTGACTTCTGTGCCCAGCTATTTCTCATTTCAGCAAATCACATTAAAAAAATTCCACCACATAAGAATTATATTTTATGGCAATTGAAACAGAACAAAGCATTTTTATAACTTGAAGATTTCATTATAACCAAACTCAGTTGTTGTTTCCCAAAATGATTCTCTTACCTAATAAGAATGTTCAGAATTGAAAGCTAAGTGCCAGGGTCCAGCCCCAGTGGATCCAGGGTAATTTGAAGTGTGAACAGCATAGGCGAGGAGAAACTTATTTATTTACTTAATTAGAAATATAAGATTAGATTAGGAAGAAATAGTGTAGTAGGAAAATTAAGTGGGGAAAAAGAGGCTGAATAACTTGGTTTACGTGGAAAGCCAATAAAGTTCCAGACAAGGAACTTGCACTATCTATGTTAGGCCACTGGNGATTAGGAAGAAATAGTGTAGTAGGAAAATTAAGTGGGGAAAAAGAGGCTGAATAACTTGGTTTACGTGGAAAGCCAATAAAGTTCCAGACAAGGAACTTGCACTATCTATGTTAGGCCACTGGTGTCCGTTTGAATATCTGAGAGTGCCCCGCCTTGGGCTCCCTCTCTTATGGATGTTAGAAGCCAGGACAAGTAAGTAGACATGGCGAGCCTCCACGCCCCAGATAGGAATTCAGCCAGAATTAGAATAAAGAGGAGACACGGAGGAAAGCTGGCCCGGTCTCTATTGTCTAGAAAGGCCTTTTATATCTTTTTGATTGTACATAGAGATCAATGGGTAATACAAAATCATGCAGTGTTAGCAGCCCAGACTCTTATCAAAACCCGGCTCTTCTCTCTGCATACCTAGTTGTATAAACAAGTCTTAGGTGATTTATATCATCTTCTGGCCAAAAGGGCCAACTAACATTTTACAGCCTTTTTTCTAATAAGGGTTTGTCAATCAGAAGACTTATTTGTGTTGATCTTCCCAAAGTCTGGTGCCACTTTCAGAAAGCACTAAATAAAGTTACATTCTTATATAGCAAAGAAACAGCAATTTATAACAAGTAAAAGGAGTACAGTGATTTATAACAAAAGAAAAGTAATTAACTCAAAAGTCTAGTGTTGCTAACATCAAAACTACTATATATCTTTTTCCATATCCCGTTTACATTGATTAACATCCTCCCAGGTGTCTAAAAGATAAAGAATATGGAGGCCTGGCGGCAAACATTAAGTCAACAGTGAAAACCCTCTATCAATATAATTTTTAACTCTCTAGAAAAGGCTCTGTATCTTTAAGATGCTTTTAAGCTTTGTACTTCTTGAAGTTGGGGGGCTGTAAGCAATTCACAAGCTATAAAAGGTCCGGGGGAACCTGTTGGGCAAGCTAGAGAGTTATCAGAAGGGGTTAAACGGAAACATCCCTTTCAAATGCAGAAGACTGAAGCCCTGAGTTGANTCTTGAAGTTGGGGGGCTGTAAGCAATTCACAAGCTGTAAGAGGTCCGGGGGAACCTGTTAGGCAAGCTAGAGAGTTATCAGAGGGGGTTTAACTGAAACATCCCTTTCAAATGCAGAAGACTAAAGCCCTGAGTTGACTTTTTCCAGAGTGTGTCAGAAGAGTGGAATAGCAGAGTACAAAGGCTGGCAGATTTTGTTTTTTGGGGGTACATGCTCAGGAAATACCAGGGGGAAACCCTGAGATCTGACTCGCCTTGCCCATCAGATCTCTGCTGCATGACCTTGTCATGGGTGGGATTCCTCACGCTGGCTCCCGGCAGCAAAGAATAGATGACTTTATCCATGTTGCTTGGCATCTGTGGTAATGCCACTTTCCAGGAATTTTTCCAGGAATATAATGGATATTGTCATATGGAAACAAATTTTATCAACCTCAGTGTGCGCCATAAATAAAAAGATTGGTCACAGGTGTAAACTGGTGTACACAAAACAGTAAAAAGTAGATTTTGAATCATGAAGGCAGTGATGCAAAAGATAGGATTTGGGTGGGCATGCATTACAAAGGAAAAACAGCTGCACAACTGCCTCATGTTTTACGAGCATCATGAGTATATTTGATGCTCAATTAAATCATCATAATTTCATATTGTAATTTAGGGGCTGCCCTCAAGAAAGAGTACCTTAATTGTCTGTCCAGGAGTTACAACTCTGTTTTGCATATATGAGCAATCACATTTAATCATAATACAACAAACCAAATTTTAAAACTACTTTGAAGGCATATTCTCAAATAAGTAACAGAGCCATCCATGCTGTGTAATATTCATCTACTTTTATTTGTATAGGAAGTTCTTACATATATATATATATATATATATATAGTTAATATATATATTAGTCAAATTATATCAGTAGTAAATGATGACTAGAAGTGGCCCATCATTGTGGGAATTTTCATTTCACCAAGAAAAAAAGGAATTGGAACAGTGTGTATATGACGTATGTTACTACTGCTAACTTTCACTTTTTGTTAGAGGCTCTGAGTGATTTACAACTTTTTAAACATTTCTCCCTAAATTAAATGTTTCTTTTCTCTAAAGCCTCACCATAAAATACTTTGTAATCTTGGCTAAGTTGCTGAACTTCTGTCATCTCAATTTCTCGTTCATAAAGTGAGAAGGATATCTATTTATCAGGATAATTTCAAGAAGTAAATTAGTTAAGAAATGTAAATTTTCTATAGTAATTCTTTAGCACATAGTAAGAGATGAATAAATGTAGCTATGGTTTTGAAGATAAAACCAAGAAATTGAAAGGCTAAACTATTTATCCAAGGTACATATTAGGATGAGAGTTTTAAAGCAATATTTCAATTTAAGTTTATATCTTATATGCTGATTATGCTAAAGATTATTGTATGATTCCATGTTTTTGTTTCTTAAATATTTCCTAAATGTTTTTTAAAAATGAATTACAAGGGCTTCCATTAACAAAAAAAAGACAATAATAACAAATTGAGAATACAAAATAACATAAAAAACAGTGAAAAGTCTAATGATACCTTCAAATGGCTTTATACTAGTAGGAACTTAATTAATTTAATCATGACCATGCTTATACAAAGAGGAAACTAGGACCCAGAAAGTTTAACAAGCTTGCAAAATCTTCCTGATAGTGAAAAATTAAATCTAGATACATATTCCTGATGTCAATTACTGTGGTTTTTTTTTTCTATTTAACTACAGACTTCTCTATCAACCTATATTATTTCTTCTCCTAATATCCAACTAAAACACACACAGCACACACCAGGTACACACACACACACACATACACACACATGCACATACATGCACATACACAAGCCCAAATGCAACCCCCCTCCACATATATATCTGCAGTTATGATGTTGGAGTTTTATACATTTATTTTGTAAACCATCCATTATTTTCCTTTTGTGACTAGTAATGTAGCTAACGCCCAGATTGGTACCTGAATTAGCACCAACACAGACTCCCCAGTGACTACTAAAATGCACTTTTAAAGCAAATTCTTACAGTCTCTATTCCATAATGGAGAATAAAACAAAGATAAAAGCAAGGCCTCAGTTCACGTGACAAAGACATGAACTGATCACTCTCTACTCAAAATGAGAGCTCTTTTCTCACCTCAAAATGTTCAGTCCTATACACCTGATATCCTTTTTAATTTTACACTAATAATACACCATGTTTTAGAAAAGATAATGTCAAATTATTATTTTTGAATTATTAATTATCAGATTATTTAACCCTATCTTAAAATGTTGTCACTACTATAGTCTACATTTGCCTATTCAAAAGGAGGATGTACTTCGCATACAAGTTAAATATACAGAGTACATCATGAGAAATGCAGGGCTGGATGAAGGACAAGCTAGAATCAAGATGGCCAGGAGAAATATCAACAACCTCAGATAAGCAGATGACACCATCTTAACGGAAGAATGCCAAAAGGAACTAGAAAGCCTCTTGATGAAGGTGAAAGAGGAGAGTGAAAAGCTGGCTTACAATAACATTCAAAAAACTAAGATCACAATATTGGGTCCCATCATTTCCTGGCAAATAGATGGGGAAACAATGGAAACAGTAACAGACGCTGTATTTTCTAGGGCTCCAAAATCAGTGCAGATAGTGACTGAAGCCATGACATGAAAAGACACTTGCTCCTTGAAAGAAAATATCTGATGTACCTCAGTTCAGTTCAGTTCAGTTCAGTTGGTTAGTCATGTCCGACTCTTTGCGAATCCATGAATCGCAGCACGCCAGGCCTCCCTGTCCATCACCACTCCCAGAGTTCACTGAGGCTCACATCCATCGAGTCAGTGATGCCATCCAGCCATCTCATCCTCTGTCATCCCCTTCTCCTCCTGCCCCCAATCTCCCCCAGCATCAGAGTCTTTTCTAATGAGTCAACTCTTCGCATAAGGTGGCCAAAGTACTGGAGTTTCAGCTTTAGCATCATTCCTTCCAAAGAACACCCAGGACTGATCTCCTTTAGCATGGACTTGTTAGATCTCCTTGCAGTCTAAGGGACTCTCAAGAATCTTCTTCAATACCACAGTTCAAAAGCATCAATTCTTTGGTGTTCAGCTTTTTTTACAGTCCAACTTTCACATCCAAATATGACCACTGGAAAAACCACAGCCTTGACTAGACGGATCTTTGCTGGCAAAGTAATGCCTCTGCTTTTGAATATGTTATCTAGGTTGGTCATAACTTTCCTTCCAAGGAGTAAGCATCTTTTAATTTCATGGCTGTGATCGCCATCCGATTTTTAATACACCATCTGTATTTTAAAAAAAACAGAGACATCACTTTGCCAGCAAAAGTCCATATAGTCAAAACTATGGCTTTCCAGTAGTCATATATGGATGTGAGAGTTGGACCATAAAGAAGGCTTAGTGCTGAAGAATTGATGTTTTCAAACTTCTTACTAGAAAAAACTCCTGAGAGTCCTTTGGAAAGCAAAGATATCAAACCAGTCAGTTCTAAAGGAAATCAACCCTGATTATTCATTGCAAGGACTGATGCTGAAGCTGAAGCTCCAGTACTCTGGCCACCTGTTGCAAAGAGCCAACTCTTGGAAAAGACTTTGATGCTGGGAAAGATTGAAGGCAGGAGAAGAAAGGGGACAGAGGATGAGCTATTTGGATGGCATCATCAACTCAATGGAAATGAGTTTGAGCAAATCTGAGAAATAATGAAGGATAGGGAAGCATGGCCTGATGCAGTCCATGGAGGCACAATGAGTCAGACATGACTGAGAGACTGAACTGAACTGATACCAAAGGATCTATGCTATTTTATTATGTTTGTTTAGATCTCTATCTTCCATTTCTAAATAATAATCTTTTATGAAATATCTGACTTTTTTTTTCATATCCAGCATGTGGTATAGGGAGTTGTTAATAAAAGATATNTAATGAAGGATAGGGAAGCATGGCCTGATGCAGTCCATGGAGGCACAATGAGTCAGACATGACTGAGAGACTGAACTGAACCAATACCAAAGGATCTATGCTATTTCATTATGTTTGTTTAGATCTCTATCTTCCATTTCTAAATAATAATCTTTTATGAAATATCTGATTTTTTTTTCATATCCAGCATGCGGTATAGGGAGTTGTTAATAAAAGATATTCTGGAATGAAAAACTAAATGCATTAAAATATAAATATGATGTTAAACTACTTGATATAAAAAAGTATAGTTATAAAAAACATTCCTGAAAACATCATGTAACTATTTAGCATTCAAATATAAAAAGATACTAGTAAACATAAAAGTCCCATATGGTTGTAGAAAACAAAAGAAGTGTGTATTAAAGATTTGGTAAACTGAACATTACGCAAACATGAGACAATTTTTATATCTACTTTCTAACCTTTTGATGAAGAGTATATTTTCCTTTTAAAAGACAGCTCTAATTAATTCTACTTTTAATTTTAAAAGTTTAATGCTATTTTATATAACATGCATGTATCTTTTTACCACATGGGACTTTATAATAAGGCCCATGATTAATAATATTCAATGAAAATTGATATCCATTGTTATTAAAACAAAAGACATTAAATTAATATCTGCTGTTCCAAAATGGTGGTCATTTTGCAAATGTAGGTATAGAATTAGGTCATAATTATGTCACTCAATTATACTTGTTTTTGTCTCCACTGACTCTACCCTAGCCTAAGAGTCATCAGCTCTCTAATGACTGAGGAAAAATAATGCGTCACAAGTTATTATGCAGTGTTAGTCCTTCAGTCATGTCTGACTCTTTGGGACCCCATGGACTATAGCCTGCCAGGATCCTCTGTCCATGGAATTTTCCAGGTGAGAATATTGGAGTGGGTTCTCTTTTCCGGCTGTTCCTTTTTCCATGGGATAGTCCCAACCCAGGATCAAACTCAGCTCTCGTGCATTGCAAGTGGATTCCTTACCATCTGAGCCACCAGGGAATTCCATATTACTTCACAGAAGTCTGTAATTAATATTGAAATAAATCAGGTGCATTACACTAAACTAAGTTGTCTTAATCTTTTTAATAAAATTCCTGCTGAAACAAAATACTGAGTGTGCTCTGTTTCCTTGGATAAATGATTAACTTACCCACTCTGCTTCCTTCATTTATACCCCTCCCCAGGTGTAAGCTTCTCTATACTCTCCAGGAAGATTTTATACTTTGAAGCACCAAAGCTTACTCCCCTGATGGCTGACATTGTAGTGAAGACCTTTGAGGAAAGTCTTCCAAGGGAAGATGAAGAATTATTTTGTAACAACATGCTCTCCCTTCTGAAACCCTTGGGAGTATCTAAAATAGCATACTATTTTTTCACATTCCAAATGGACTAATAAGATTTTAAATACTTGATTTGATTATGATAATAATTGTACTTGAAATCTATGCTGCTTATCATCTTCTTCCAGGAGTCCACAGAAACTACACCCCACAACTTCTTCTGAGATATTTAGCTGCATTGGAGTAGATCAAAATAATTCCTTTCTCTTAATTTTTAAAACTATGACCTCCATTTTTATTTAAAAAATAATCTTAAATCATTTAATTTAAACTACACACACACATATGGTGGAATTTCTAGAAATAGATATAACTTCTTTGTGAATTAACCTAGGTAGTTTATTAAAAGTATTTGAACTTGCTCATTAAATACTAAGTACAAATATATGAGATAACAAATCAAAAACTTTTTTTGAATATAGGCAGTTCTATTTGAGAAACAGACATCAAATGAAGCTCAAAAGGGGGTGATTAGTATAATTTATCGGCAGATAAAACTCATTCAGTATTTCAGACTTCTATGCTTACCCTGAGGCACCAGTCTCATTAGGGAGGGAGAAAATACTGTCCTATATCTCAAGTTAATTCTTTGAAAGTACAAGATCCTCAGAGACAGTAGTTGAAAGTTTTTCATATCATTTTTGTCTCATGGAGTATATAAATGCAATTTTACATTAAAAGTTTAATTTCTGTTTGACTGCTTTTGTTGATATCTCCAATTAAATCAAATAAGACTAGACATCACATAAAGTATTGTCTTCATTCCTCCATTTTTAAAACTAATATTAATAATAGCATAATAAAAGCAAATTTGTGACTGCTACTACTGATTATGAATGAATTCAGGATAATTATATATTACATTCAGTTATAACTATTTATTATATTTCAGAAATTCAATACTATAAAATTCAAATTAATTATTTGTTGATTCATTAAGCTGAAATGCAAGAAAATTTTGATATTTCACCTCCTTACATAACACTAGCTACTAAAAATGAGCTAAATATTGACATTTCAGGGTCATAATTACTATTTGGTTACATTTATGCAAAAGTTGACATGACTCATTTAAAAAGTTTTTTAAAAACCTTCCTTCTCCATTGGAAATAAAGCCAAGTTGACATTTCTTTTGTTTTCCTTTCTAGCCTTTTACAAACTTATCTTTACCTCTCTATTTCCCTCCCTCCACAAACCCTTAACAAATGCAAGTTGAGCTCTGAATTATGTCTAATGTTTCTGGCTCGTTCCAAACAATTTAGTCATCACAATATGCACTAAATCATAGTAATGAAAATTCCAAAAACAATAAGCTAACATTTAATGAATATTAAGCTCTAGGCATTGTGTGAACTACTATATATTTATCATTCAATGTTAATGCTCCCAACAACTCTGTGAGCTAAATATTATTATCCCTCTTTTAAAAATAAGCAGACAAGTCTTAGACAAGTGGAATAACTTGCTTAAGGTCACAAAACTACTAATTGACAATTTTGGCATTAAAAACTGGGTCTATCTTAACTACTATATGGTTATTACCTCTCTGTATTATTGAAAAATAAAGCCCATTGCTAAATTGAAACTTATGAGAACTTAGATCTTGTGTCTACTTCATCGTGGTATTTCCCATGCCCTAAGAAGGAGTGTGGTGCTCAATAGATACTTATAGAATGCATGAGCGTATCCATTACACTGAGTCTAAAATATTCTACAATTAAAAAGCCAACATTACTATGTCCTATGAATTCAAAAGGAGAAATCATGGTGTTGTGCTATCAGTCTTTTCTTTTTTCTTCCTAACCCAGCCTCTGTAACTAATTTTATTCCAGTTTAGCGCTTTCTCTCAAGATTTATCCCGCTTTTGTTGTGCTCTGTGTCACCTTTGGGCAGATCTTTACTGCCTCATGCTTCCTAAATAGCCACTCTGACTTTATTCTCTGGCATTCTCTGTAATCTTTGTCAAGTTAATTATCATTTGACATTCTTTGTAAGAGGAAAACAGAAAATAATATATCTATTAACTTTTTTCACCTATAGGAAACTTCTGTGTTCAACGAAGAATGGACCAGCAAAAACCTCTCATCATCTGTTGTTCACAATGGAAGAATCATGCCTTGAGTTCCTTCATAGGAAGAGAGAAATTAGGAGAGAGAACACTCTGGAGAAGACAAGATTTTCCAATGTAGTGAGTGTACTGTGGGAGAATGCAAGATAGAATATCTATCCTTTAAAATGTCCGGCTATCTTTACCTGAAAGATCTTTTTTTCCCCCTTTTCTTTTCTCTTATTTTTTCTTTCTTTCCTTCCTTGCTTCTAATGGTTTCTTTATTCTGACTCCTTAGAGTAGGAATCACAGGTTCACCCTTCTCTCTCTGTTTTACACATGCATGTTTAACTACCTTATTTTTGGCCTACTTGCACCAACTTTTAGACTTATAGAAGCAAAAATCCAGCATCCCCACGCCTCCACACACACACACAAAAGCATCACGTACATCTTTCTACCTGGCTTTAAGAATAGTAGTTGTGTGTCTCATAAAGACAAAAATCCATATAAAAGAATGACAACAGTTTTTTTTTCTTTCCATGGCAGTAATTAAGATCCAAGATTACATAGTTGAAGAAGCCATCAAATTACTAAAATTCATTCATTTATTTAAAACAATTTTAGCAAAAATGTTTATTCATCTACTGGTCTATTGTCTTAGTTCTATATCAATGTTCAAATTATGTTCCAGAACTTAATAATGATTCCTATACCACATACTTTTAATAGGGTCCTCTCTCCTTACCAATCTATCCACTGTGAACACATTGATGATTCACATTTTCCAGACCCACCAATATTTATAACATTGTGGAAAAAAATAAAGCTTACCTGAGTTAGACATATACCCAACTCCTCCCTAATATCCATTCCTATCAGTGGCACTACAAGATGCTTTGTGGAAGGAAATAGTCATTGTCTTTTTTTTTAAAAAATTGAAATATAATTGCTTTACAATGTTGTATTTTTCCTGTATAATACTGCAAATCAGCCATATGTATACATATAACCCCTCCCTCCTGAGCCTCTCTCTCACCTTCCCATTCCAGCCCTCTAGGTCATCACGGAGCACCCAGATGAGCTTCCTGTGCTATACTTCCTGCTAGCTCTGTGTTTTATGCATGGTACTGTATATATGTCAATGCTGCTCGATTCATTGGCCCCCTCCCCTCTGCCTTCCCATAGCCACAAGTCCATTCTTTACATCTGTGCCCTCTCTTCTGCTCTGCAAATAGGCACTGATGCATTGTCTTTTAAAATAGCTTCTTCACTGAGGTATATACACAAAATATTCTTCAGTTCAGTTTGGTTGCTTAGTCGTGTCTGACTCTTTGCAACCCCATGAATTGCAGCACGCCAGGCCTCCCTGTTCATCACCATCTCTCGGAGTTCACTCAAACTTACATCCATCAACTCAGTGATGCCATCCAACCATCTCATCCTCTGTCGTCCCCTTCTCCTCCTGCCCCCAATCCCTCCCAGCATGAGTGTCTTTTCCAATGAGTCAGCTCTTCTCGTGAGGTAGCCAAAGTACTGGAATTTCAGCTTTAGCATCATTCCTTCCCTGCTGGCTCAGAGGTTAAAGCGTCTGCCTCCAATAAGGGAGACCCAGGTTTGATCCCTGGGTCTGGAAGATCCCCTGGAGAAAGAAATGGTAACCCACTCCAGTATTCTTGCCTGGAGAATCCCATGGACAGAGGAGCCTGGTAGTCCATGGGTTTGCAAAGAGTCGGACACGACTGAGCGACTTCACTCCCTCACTTCCAAAGAAATCCCAGGGCTGATCTCCTTCAGAATGGACTGGTTGGATCTCCTTGCATTCCAAGGGACTCTCAAGAGTCTTCTCCAACACCACAGTTCAAAAGCATCAATTCTTTGGGGCTCAGCTTTATTCACAGTCCAACTCTCACATCCATACATGATTGCTGGAAAAACCATAGCTTTGACTAGATGGACATTTGTTGGCAAAGTAATGTCTCTGCCTTACATATTATCTAGGGTAATTATCCATGAATAATATTTTGTGCTTTTTCTGTTGATTCTTTATAGAATTTTATTAGATTTATCCATAGGTTTCTTCTCTTTAATATTTATCTTGTATAATGGCTCTTTTCTGTTCTCTGTAAGTTTATAAAAATACCATTTTCTTACTGTGTTGTTGTAATTAACAAAATTGCTATGCACTCAGTAATTCTAACAGCTGTTTTTAATCTACCAATTCCCTTGGATTTTCTACATAGATACTCAAATCATCTGAAATGAGATTAGTTCTTTCCCACTCTTAACCTCTTATTTGCTTGGATAAGCCCAGTTTGTGTGTTTGCTTTCAGATCCCTTTGCTGCTTCCTTTTCTCTTCTGTTCTGTACACAGGAATCTGCAAACTACATTTCACAGGCTTCTTTGCCAACTAGTTAATACCTTGCTTGAGCCAAAGTTAGACACTGAGATGAGATGAGATTAAATGCCAAAGAGAACCTAGAATATTTATATATTTCTTCTCTCTGGTTTGTAGTGTGTCTCTAGCAGTGATGGCTTTCCTCTATAAACCCAGCTTTTACCAGATAGCCCATCTCTCTGTGGTGATAATACCCTCAGATCCTACCTTGGGTCTAAGACTCAATAGATGGCCCCAGATCTTTGTCTTGAATAGCACCATCTCTTCCCTTTGTCCCTCAAGTATTTGCCATTGGAGTGGCAGCCTCCACCCTGTGGTCGCTGTTTCTGGTGGCTTCATCATGTTTTCCTGCTTTTTGCTTGCTTGCTGGCTTCTTTTGTTTTATTTCATTTTTCTCTACAAGCTTGTGGCCATTTCACCTTTTAAAATGTTCTTCACAGAACTAAGGGTTATAGAGACAGTCTGTTTTCATACTGACCCTTGACTGCATGAAGGTGCTTTGTTTACTTGTTGTCTTAACTTGGATTGCTACAAAGCAGAGCATAAGACAACTTCCACAGCTGAGTTATTTGAAAAGTGACCCCAGGAAACTGGAATAAGAGACTGGGGAGAGTAAAAAGAGAAGGAAAAGAATCAAAATAAAGGTTAAATTTGGAGGTCACTGCTGTGGGCAGTGAGACTCAATTTTGCAAGGAACTCCAGGAGCTTACAGAATGTCTCCAACAGTTGTCTGGCCCTCATCTTCCTTTGGTCAAACACTGCCCCAGGGATGTTAATTCTGTCATCAGTCTGCACCAGCGCAAGGACTGTGCACATTCTCACTAGCATCTGTAAGTTTAGAGGGAGCCTGAGGAGAAAATTAAGACATCAGGCATGTGTTTGAGGCAAAATACTAGGAGAGCAGAGTCAAATCCAAACGGAACTGTCAACCCCACTTCCGGTGGAAATTAGGGCTCTGGTCACAGGGATGTCCAAGACAGAACCAGAGGTATCTGGGGTATTTAGAACAAAATTTTTGGTAAACGTACTGCAAAAATAAAATTCGCTTCTATTCTTAGTTTGCCAGCATGTGATTTTCTTTTTTTAAAAAATGATTGTTGATTAAAAAAAAAANTCCAGAATCTAAGATCATATTAAGACAAACAAACACTGAAATCATTGTGCTCAGTTACCTATATACTTCTCTACATTCAAATCTGATGCACTATTAGGTTCTCATCAAGAGAATCCTCTGAAATATTGACATCTTGATATTCTCAATTTCCCTGGGTTTTGAAATATTTTTCTTAGTTTCCTACTTCTTTCCTTTTCTTCAGTAGCACCACCATCATTATCACCCCTTAATCAAATGTTATTCCCCAATGTTCTGTCTTAGAGTTATCTCATGTTATATACATATTTGGTTGATATAGCTTTATTATAATTTTTGTATCTATTTGTATATTCTATATTCTAACTATGGAATACAGATATATTAAATATTCTGATCATGTCTAAATCCATACTTCAGTCCTATTTCCTGCTTCCAAGTTTCTGCAGAAATACATTGCTTACTTGACCACAAATTAAACACCCCACATTTGCTGGACTATTTTATATTTGTGATGAGGATAAATTTGAAGGAAAAACAAGAAAATGAAGCTTGGTGTCAGATTTTGGCAGATTGTGCCAGTCAGTCAATTCAAATTCTGCTTAATAGGTAATGAAAATGATCAAATGTTTTCTGAAAATGATAACTAATGTGAAGGATAATATGCTTTAGAGAAAATCCTATATTGCTATATGGTAAACAAATCAGAGAAAGAAAAAGCAGAGGAGAGATGGGGAAATGTCATGATATGAAATTAGCATAAGGAATCAATGGCCAAAAGTGGGATGGCAAGAGTAGAAATGTAAAAAGAGAGGAGGAAAACTTCTAAGGAGTTTATAAAACACATTATGTGATCACATCATGATTACTGGAGTGTGAGAAAATGAAAGAAGGATCAAGTGAAATGTTTACTATTCACTCTGGCTTAGTAGGAAAATAACATGCCAATAGAAAAAAAAATAGTTTATTTTGTCTCATATTTAAGGTATAAATGAGACATTTCTGTGAAAAATAGTTCTGATATTCAAGTAAGATGTCACGTAAATGACAAAAATTAGGAAGTTACTAAAGCAAATGGTGGGTGTTCTGTAAGTGGTAAAGGTCCTCTAGAGAGATTTTATTAGAGCAAGTGAAGTAGATTCCTGGAGCGTGAGTGCATTTATATGAAAAAAGTAGTCGATCTATGTGAAAGCATGGTAACAATTACAGTAAAAGAGAACACAGCATTAGGTAAACTAAGGGAAGAGAGCAGCCCAGGAAGGAGATTTTGATCAACAGGGATAAAGTGTGTAGAAAAATCAATGTATGGCAGGTTTGGAAAAGGGCTTTGGATATGGAACTTATTAGGGCAACACTAAGTACTACAGGGTATGTACTTTTTTTTTGCCTTTATTTGAAACTCATCTATTGAAGTTCCATGAAGAGTAGGGCGGCAGTTCTTCCTGATTGAAGGTCAGCACTGTGGTATGCAAAGTGCACTCAAGAAGTACTCTGCCTTCTGTTTGAAAGACACAGTAGGCCCTGGAAATAAAGCAATTTACAAACCTCAAATGTGTCCTAATTGGAGAGAAACAGCTATTCTTATATCAGGTAGAAATAGCTATGTAACTAAATTAGTGTGCTAAAGTGTACACTTCATTATAAAAAGGCACTGTAGGTATTATGGGAAAAAAAAAAAACTATTTTCAGTAATAAAAAGTCTTCACTGAGACAGTGATGTTTAGACTTGAGTCTCAAAAATAAGCAGAATGGAACCTATCAGCTGCTTAAGTATGAGGAGAGATAAGACTGAAAATGTAGGTAGAAGTCAGATCGTTAAAAAGCTCTGTACTCTGCCGTGTGAACCACACTAACATCTTAAGAAGAGAAGCTGTTTTACAGAGAATATTTTAAAATATTAACAATTTTCCCCGTACGGCTTTTTCCCAATAGCCTTGGCCCTATTCAAGCAGAAAGCTATTCTGTAAAAATGCCAAAATCAAGGAAGATAATCCCTCATCCTGGGTAGAGAACGAGGAAGGCAGCAATATTTCAGAAACAGAAGCTGTTGTTTGGAGTGTTTATAAGATATGGCCTCAGATGCCCTACTGAGATTCTCCTGCATGACAGATGAGTAGGGGAATGATTGCTAAGCATGCAAGAATAGGCAAAACATGTAAAGTTCTACTAGACCCAAAAGGACATTGTAGACAGGGTTTTTGAGGCATCTTCAAAGTCACCTGGCTAGAAAGATAACATAGAAAATAAGATGCTCCCTGTTAGGTAGAAAGTTAGGCATGATCAGTGAAGGATGGCATAGCTGAAAAAGATTTGAACTGATCTCTAAACCTCACCCCAGACCCTGCCCAGTGTGGCCCAGGAGAGCTCACAGATATGACAGTAAATAACCACAGAGACTGTTTCCAACTTAAGTGCAGGCGTCCTAAGCCCACATTGGATACAAACCAGCCACAGGGGCTCCTTCAGCTCCAGCCCATGCACCCTTCATGCACAGCTATGCTCTCACGTGACCTTAGGCAGCCAGGAGCCCACTAAGGGTTCATAAATATTCTACGCATACATACATTTGACTATAATAGATTGATTTATGGGAAAAGTGTGCAATACAGCCTGTTGTTATGTAACTTGCAACTGTCAATCAAAACTGTCAATCCACACCCACCTAGACGAATATGTAAAAACCCTGCCTTGAAAAACCCAGTCCCTCACTATTTCAGGGCCAGTGCCTCTTTTGGCTTGGCCTTCCTCTCCCTTGAGGTATTCTCTACTTAATAAACTTGGTTTGCCAAGGGTAAGACCTCAGATTCTTCTTTGTGTCCTTACCAAGAATGGAGTTCCATTGGAAGGTCCTCTTCAACTCTCCATTTCTCTGGTAACAGCCTCCCCCCACCTCCACCTTAACCAGACTTGTCTGTATGTTAGTAATATCAACTTCTACAACTCAGCTTGTTCTTTTCACTCAGATTACAACAACCTCAGTCTTTTAAATAGTAAAAATCCAACACCACACAAACCTACCCTCTAATTCTACATTTTCTTGAAAGAATTACTTTATTTTCTTAGCACTCATTGAATCTGCTTATGTATTATATAGATGTTACTTAGTAATAGAAACAAAAGTGAAGTCTCTTCATAGATACAAAGAACAAACTGACAGCTGCCAGAGGGACAGGGGTGGGAGAATGAGTGAAACAGGTGAGGGAGATTAAAAAGCTCAAACTTCCAATTATAAAACAAACGTCAGGGGGATGCAATGTATCTTGTAGGGGATATAGTCAATAATCACGGGGATGCAATGTATCTTATAAGGGATATAGTCAATAATATTATAATTTAATTGACAGAGACAGTGACTAGACTAATTTTGGCGATCCTTTTATAATGTATACAAATATTGAATCACTATATTGTGCACCTGAAAATAACACAATATTGTAAGTCAATTATACTTCAGGGGAAAGAAAAAGAAAGGAAAATTATTTTCCCTGGGGTCACAGAATGTGAGGTAGCAGGTGCCTATAGCCATTTTTATTTTTCATATGAAGAAAAAGAATGAAATGAACATAGAGAGTGGAGCCAAGTGCTAGAGAAAGTCGAAGACTAGACTATCTGGACACCTGGATCCAGTCATACCTTAAGGTAGCACTCCTGGAAACATTTTCTTTTTCATATTTACTAACAAATAGATTATTTTTTGCTTAAAAAGAGAGAGAAAGAAGCCTCTCATAAAGAGAAACTGTTTTAGCAGAGCTTAACTAGATGACTGTCTAAGTATTGGGTTGACAAAAATGTTTCTTTGGGCTTTTCTGTAACATCGTACGGACAGGAAGAATGGATATTAAAATATCCCCAAGGAGATTATATAGCATATATCCTTTATACTATTTCTCAGTATAATGACCAAGTATTTATGTGAGAAATTATATATTGCAAAATTTCCCTAATTAAAAGCCAAATTGGACATCTCAGAGTTAATACTGAAAAGGCAATGTAAAACAGGATCTAATGTTGAAATAAAAATGGCTCTGATGCAGTCGGAAAATTGTGATCATTCTTTTCCTTTTTATGTCTACCTTCACATCTGAAGATATAATGTAAGTTGATAATACATTATAAAATGACCTTCAGAAATCTATACTAATGACTGCCTAGAACAGATCACAGTATTACAGATTTCCAAATGAATAATGATCAGGTTTAATGAAAAGGTGTAGTAAAACCTATTCGACCCTGCCACTTTTGTTATGTCCTTCTAAAGAATCACAGTAATATCTCAGTCCATTCATTCCCTGTAACTTAATAGCTTCTGATTTAGCACAACTATAGCAGCAGGGGAAAAAAAAAAACTCCAGAAAATATAATCCTGATTAATAAAATTAAGCTAAATGGTAAGGCAAAGCAGTAAAATCTCAATGACAGTATTTAATGTAGAACCTGATTTATCTGCCACATCAACCACAGATGGAAAGTGAGAATAGACTTGTGTATTTTAGCTAAAAGAAACATGTTAAAGAAAAAAACAGTCTTCATCCAAATAATTAAAATAACGTTCTTTTCCCTGGAACATATTTTTAAGTGAAATTTAAGCATAGAGAAGATTGGACATCTAGACAAAATTTAATCTCTTTAAAAAAGATATATTTCTAGAACTAAATAATCAGTAGACATTTGACTGTTTCAATTTACTAAAGCATCTATTTGAGTGAAATCACTATAGTTGGAGATTGTGGAATCATGAAGGTTTTTCCATAGTCAAAGATATTAATGCACTTTAGAATTGTAGCAACAATGTCATCAAAATAAAAATGAGGAAAATAAGATCAGTATATTTCACATTAATACTTTTCATATAGTGTCCTAAGAGTTAACAAATTATATCAGACAAATCCTATATGCATGACTTGCCTCCATTAAAGTGCTAGAGTACACTGAAGCTTTACTTCCTCTCTGGAAGGAGTTAATACTTTTTCATTTTTGCTACACTAAAGACTGATTCATATTTTAGCCTTCTATGTCATATTGCCAATACCCAATTTTTATTGTTTCTTCTACTATAAAGCATGTCCTCTTCTTGTCAAGCTCAAAAGGGCATCATGATGAACCTTGCATTGCATCGGCTCATGATCATTTTCCTGTCAACATCTATCACAAAGCCACAGAGTGTCTTTCCTACGGTTACTGCAATGCTGTTATTATATAATCAGCAGTTACTATGCTTAAACATCACTGTTCAAAATTGTATTTATCAGGAAAGTTTTAAAGAGTCTTGCCTGTACTGGTTAATGACTGTCTCTTATACACATCTTACAGCCTGTTGTTATGTAACTTACAACTGTCAATCAAAACTGTCAATCCACACCCACCTAGATGAATATGTAAAAACCCTGCCTTGAAAAACCCAGTCCCTCACTATTTCAGGGCCAGTGCCTCTTTTGGCTTGGCCTTCCTCTCCCTTGAGGTGTTCTCTACTTAATAAACTTGGTTTGCCAAGGGTAAGACCTCAGATTCTTCTTTGTGTCCTTACCAAGAATGGAGTTCCATTGGAAGGTCCTCTTCAACTCTCCATTTCTCTGTTAACAGCCTCCCCCCACCTCNCTACATTTTGTTTTTACGGTTTTGTAAAACCAGTGAGACTTTATGCCTTCAAAGGAAGCTGAAGTTCTGAGTAATTTAATGGGGAAGTTGGTGGAGAAAAATCAACAATTTTGAACTACAAAGAGACCAGATGAACTATTAAGAGATTATGCTCTAAAGAAACTGAAAGACTAGCCTATGAAACACTGCCAGCTTGCCAGGTGAATATGCAGTGGCAGAGATATGGAAAATCGGGGTTATTCCCTCTTCATCCTTCATCTTTTAGGGTGAACTGAAAAGGCTCCGTCTTAAAATTGGACTGCCCTGGGTTCAGCTTTGTGCTCTGCGGCTCGCTCACAAGCAATGTGACACTGTGACTATAATCTGTATTGGTTGTCCTTTAGTTTCATTACTCGTCAAATCATGCAAGCTTGGTGGGGGGATTAGAGCAGCTTTTACAAAATATATAACTCACTTCTGGTGATTTTTAATCTGATGTTTAAAATCGACATGAATATAGTTTAAATAATGATATTAATGAGGTTAGTTTAGCAATTCCAGTCTCTTGTCAAAGAGCCCTCTCAGATGTTAAAGGTACATAAAAACATAAAGAATCATTTAGAGACACTATCTAAGATTATATTGGATGGAGAGTTTCCTAAATAGTCTATTTCCTAAGCAAAAACTATGTTAGATAAAAATGTTTCTTATGTGCAAGAAGAGAGAAATTTTTCTTTTTACATTTACGTAGCGGTTGTATTTCCCACATAAACATAAGAGCAATTTCAGCCTCATTAAACAAAGGGAAAAAAAAATCAAAGACAACTTAAAAAAAAAAAAAACTCCAATTAAAGAAAACAAATTGGTTTGTTTTAAGCAACTAAAAGCCAACTGAAGTAACTTTTGAATTGTCTATTTCAAGAGCCTAAAGAGAGAGACAGGACACTATCAAGCCTCCCTTTCTCTTTTTGTTTCTGGTCCATATGTCTCCTGGTTTATCAATCTCATGCTATAAATTTTATTTTCTCCATAGTACTAGAACCATGTTCACAAGCATCCCTGGGATCAAACATTTCTAGAAACATCATACAGGAGAAAAATCCATCTTCCAGTATTAAGATGGGTTTCTAACTGCTCTAAAGTTAGATTAATTTACCAGCCCTGGGAGAATTATCAAAACTACATCTTCTAAACACCAGAAATGTCCCAGAGTTGGGTTGTTTGACAACAACAGTCAGTGATTAGGAATCTGTTTTTCACTCTCCCTCTGATAGAAGAAAATTTTAATCTGAAAAAAATTCAGTTCCCTGGGGTTTAAAGACCTAGTACCAATAAGGAAGAGAAAATATATGCTATAATAAGAACAGAAAATGTTCTATATTATATATACATCAGCATATATTAATATAGATATATAATATTATATATATATTATTAGAGTGAAAATCCCTCTTTTGCTAATGTTCAGCAATCAGTTCAGTCACTCAGTCACGTCCAGCTCTTTGCGACCCCATGGACTGCAGCACGTCAGGCCTCCCTGTCCACCACAAACTCCAGGAGTTTACTCAAACTCATGTCCATCGAGTTGGTGATGACAACCAATCATCACATCCTCTGTCATCCCCTTCTCCTCCTGTTTTTAATCTTACCCAGCTGGGCTGCCGTCTATGGGGTCACACAGAGTTGGACATGACTGAAGCAACTTAGCAGCAGCAGCAACAGGGTCGTTTCAGATGAGTCAGTTCTTCACATCAGATGGCCAAAGTATTAATGCCAGCTTCATCATCAGTCTTTTCAATGAACATTCAGGACTGATTTCTTTTAGAATGAACTGATTGGATCTCCTTGCAGTCCAAGGGACTCTCAAGAGGCTTCTCCATCACCACAGTTCAAAAGCATCAATTCTTTGGCACTCAGCTTTCTTTATAGTGCAACTCTCACATACATACATGACTACTGGAAAAACCATAGCTTTGACTAG
>SJYW01027435.1:199831-209876 GCA_006410735.1 Raphicerus campestris | reverse complement strand
AAAAAAAAAAAAAAAACTCCAACTAAAGAAAACAGGAATTGGTTTATTTTAAGCAACTAAAAGCCAACTGAAGTAACTTTTGAATTGTCTATTTCAAGAGCCTAGGGGCAGCTACATTAAAGAGAGAGACAGGACACTATCAAGCCTCCCTTTCTCTTTTTGTTTCTGGTCCATATGTCTCCTGGTTTATCAATCTCATGCTATAAATTTTATTTTCTCCATAGAACTAGAACCATGTTCACAAGCATCCCTGGGATCAAACATTTCTAGAAACATCATACAGGAGAAAAATCCATCTTCCAGTATTAAGATGGGTTTTTAACTGCTCTAAAGTTAGATTAATTTACCAGCCCTGGGAGAATTATCAAAACTACATCTTCTAAACACCAGAAATGTCCCAGAGTTGGGTTGTTTGACAACAACAGTCAGTGATTAGGAATCTGTTTTTCACTCTCCCTCTGATAGAAGAAAATTTTAATCTGAAAAAAATTCAGTTCCCTGGGGTTTAAAGACCTAGTACCAATAAGGAAGAGAAAATATATGCTATAATAAGAACAGAAAATGTTCTATATTATATATACATCAGCATATATTAATATAGATATATAATATTATATATATATTATTAGAGTGAAAATCCCTCTTTTGCTAATGTTCAGCAATCAGTTCAGTCACTCAGTCACGTCCAGCTCTTTGCGACCCCATGGACTGCAGCACGTCAGGCCTCCCTGTCCACCACAAACTCCAGGAGTTTACTCAAACTCATGTCCATCGAGTTGGTGATGACAACCAATCATCACATCCTCTGTCATCCCCTTCTCCTCCTGTTTTTAATCTTACCCAGCTGGGCTGCCGTCTATGGGGTCACACAGAGTTGGACATGACTGAAGCAACTTAGCAGCAGCAGCAACAGGGTCGTTTCAGATGAGTCAGTTCTTCACATCAGATGGCCAAAGTATTAATGCCAGCTTCATCATCAGTCTTTTCAATGAACATTCAGGACTGATTTCTTTTAGGATGAACTGATTGGATCTCCTTGCAGTCCAAGGGACTCTCAAGAGGCTTCTCCATCACCACAGTTCAAAAGCATCAATTCTTTGGCACTCAGCTTTCTTTATAGTGCAACTCTCACATACATACATGACTACTGGAAAAACCATAGCTTTGACTAGCTGGACCTTTGTTGGCAAAGTAATGTCTCTGCTATCTAGGTGGGTCATAGCTTTTCTTCCAAGAAGCAAGCATCTTTTAATTTCATGGCTGCAGTCACAATCTGTAGTGATTCTGGACCCCCAAAAAGTAAATTCTGTCACTGGTTCCATTTGCCATGAAGTGATGAGCCCAGATGCCATGATCTTAGTTTTCCGAATGTTGAGTTTCAAGCCAACTTTTTCACTCTCCCCTTTCATTTTCTTCTCTTTAGTTCCTCTTCACTTTCTGCCATTAGGGTGATGTCATCTTCATATCTGAGGTTATTGATATTTCTCTCGGCAATCTTGATTCCAGCTTCTGTTCTTCCAGTCCAGGCTTTCTCATGAGGTACTCTGTATATAAATTAAATAAGCAGGGTGACAATATACAGCCTTGACATACTCCTTTCCCTATTTGGAACCAGTTTGTTTTTCCATGTGCAGTTCTAACGGTTGCTTCTTGACCTGCATAAAGATTTCTCAAGAGGCAGGTTAGATGGTCTTGTATTTCTTTCTCTTTCAGAATTTTCCACAGTTTGTTGTGACCCACACATCAAAGCCTTTGGCATATTCAATAAAGCAAAGTAGATGTTTTTCTGGAACTGTCTTCTTTTTTCAATGATCCAACAGATGGTGGCAATTTGATCTCTGATCCCTTGCCTTTTCTAAATCCAGCTCGAACATCTGGAAGTTCACAGTTCACGTATTGCTGAAGCCTGGCTTGGAGAATTTTGAGCATTAATTTACTAGCATGTGAGATACCAAAGCAATTTTTTGGCATTGCTTTCCTTTGGGATTGGAATGAAAACTGACCTTTTCTAGTCCTGTGGCCACTGCTGAGTTTTCCAAATTTGCTAACATATTGAGAGCAGCACTTTCACAGCATCATCTTTTAGGATTTGAAATAGCTCAACAGAAATTCCATCACCTCCACTAGCTTTGTTCATAGTGATGCTTCCTAAGGCCCACTTGACTTCACATTCCAGGATGTCTGGCTTTAGGTGAGTGATCACACCATTATAATTATCTGGTTTGTGAGGATCTGTTTTGCATAGTTCTTTGGTGTATTCTTGCCACCTTTTCTTAATATCTTCTGCTTCAGCCATGGGTATACTCAAGTCCTTCTAACCGTATCAGTGAAAAAAATAATATAATTTATAAAAATGATGATCATGAAAAGAAAGACAGGGAGAGCAAGAAATAATGATAGGTTAAGGCAGAAAAGAAACAAGATTGATACACTGACTTTTAGCTTCAAGGTAGACATTTTCCTAACAACTACATATATCTCTATGCATTTATATACATACATAGTTTATAAACTGTTGAAGTTACTCTTTCAATACAACTGTATATGTAGCCCTTAAATCAAATTGAAATTCATTTGCTCCTAAAGGACAAATTTAATAACCTTTCCATAAATTGCCTTAAGGAATGATTCCTTGTACATGTTTATTCTCATATGGTCAATGATGTATTACCTAGTCAGGGGCTATACTACCTAAACATTATTATTAATTATGGTATGTCAGCTACAAATAGAAAGCATTACAAACAGTGACTTAGAAAAAATGACCTTATGTGTCTTGCACAATAAGAAAGCCATGGGTTGATAGTCCATGTTGGTAGGGAAGTCCCAGGCATCTATGCCAATTCCATTGTCCTGTTCGGTCATCTTTGCCTGTGCCTTTCATTCCAGTGTTTAGAAGTTGACAGTTATGGTCCCAGGTATCCAGTTATCATATTGAAAGTGAAAAGGGAAACCAAAATAAAGAGCAAATAAAGACAGAACAAACAAGCTGAAATTCTTTTTATAAAGGATCCCCACTTTTCTGCAAGTCTAACCCTGAATCNAAAAGTAAATTCTGTCACTGGTTCCATTTGCCATGAAGTGATGAGCCCAGATGCCATGATCTTAGTTTTCCGAATGTTGAGTTTCAAGCCAACTTTTTCACTCTCCCCTTTCATTTTCTTCTCTTTAGTTCCTCTTCACTTTCTGCCATTAGGGTGATGTCATCTTCATATCTGAGGTTATTGATATTTCTCTCGGCAATCTTGATTCCAGCTTCTGTTCTTCCAGTCCAGGCTTTCTCATGAGGTACTCTGTATATAAATTAAATAAGCAGGGTGACAATATACAGCCTTGACATACTCCTTTCCCTATTTGGAACCAGTTTGTTTTTCCATGTGCAGTTCTAACGGTTGCTTCTTGACCTGCATAAAGATTTCTCAAGAGGCAGGTTAGATGGTCTTGTATTTCTTTCTCTTTCAGAATTTTCCACAGTTTGTTGTGACCCACACATCAAAGCCTTTGGCATATTCAATAAAGCAAAGTAGATGTTTTTCTGGAACTGTCTTCTTTTTTCAATGATCCAACAGATGGTGGCAATTTGATCTCTGATCCCTTGCCTTTTCTAAATCCAGCTCGAACATCTGGAAGTTCACAGTTCACGTATTGCTGAAGCCTGGCTTGGAGAATTTTGAGCATTAATTTACTAGCATGTGAGATACCAAAGCAATTTTTTGGCATTGCTTTCCTTTGGGATTGGAATGAAAACTGACCTTTTCTAGTCCTATGGCCACTGCTGAGTTTTCCAAATTTGCTAACATATTGAGAGCAGCACTTTCACAGCATCATCTTTTAGGATTTGAAATAGCTCAACAGAAATTCCATCACCTCCACTAGCTTTGTTCATAGTGATGCTTCCTAAGGCCCACTTGACTTCACATTCCAGGATGTCTGGCTTTAGGTGAGTGATCACACCATTATAATTATCTGGTTTGTGAGGATCTGTTTTGCATAGTTCTTTGGTGTATTCTTGCCACCTTTTCTTAATATCTTCTGCTTCAGCCATGGGTATACTCAAGTCCTTCTAACCGTATCAGTGAAAAAAATAATATAATTTATAAAAATGATGATCATGAAAAGAAAGACAGGGAGAGCAAGAAATGATAGGTTAAGGCAGAAAAGAAACAAGATTGACACACTGACTTTTAGCTTCAAGGTAGACATTTTCCTAACAACTACATATATCTCTATGCATTTCTATACATACATAGTTTATAAACTGTTGAAATTACTCTTTCAATACAACTGTATATGTAGCCCTTAAATCAAATTGAAATTCATTTGCTCCTAAAGGACAAATTTAATAACCTTTCCATAAATTGCCTTAAGGAATGATTCCTTGTACATGTTTATTCTCATATGGTCAATGATGTATTACCTAGTCAGGGGCTATACTACCTAAACATTATTATTAATTATGGTATGTCAGCTACAAATAGAAAGCATTACAAACAGTGACTTAGAAAAAATGACCTTATGTGTCTTGCACAATAAGAAAGCCATGGGTTGATAGTCCATGTTGGTAGGGAAGTCCCAGGCATCTATGCCAATTCCATTGTCCTGTTCGGTCATCTTTGCCTGTGCCTTTCATTCCAGTGTTTAGAAGTTGACAGTTATGGTCCCAGGTATCCAGTTATCATATTGAAAGTGAAAAGGGAAACCAAAATAAAGAGCAAATAAAGACAGAACAAACAAGCTGAAATTCTTTTTATAAAGGATCCCCACTTTTCTGCAAGTCTAACCCTGAATCTTCTTGAGGTCTATGAGCCAAAACTGCATCATAATGACCTTCTGTGGTCCCAAATTAATGTGAGAGGATAAATATTTTTAATTGGTATATATCTCTCAGGGAAAATACAGAGTTCTTATTAGTCAAGAAAGAGACAGTGTCATTTGGGTAAGCAATTACTTGTATTGAGAGTGCTATCATGACATGAATAGATCACTTCTAATTTACATCCCACATAAGCATTAAACACATCTGGTGTTACAAGTAAAAACCATAATCAAAACCGATGGTAGCTACAGCTAGATAATACCTAAACATTTTTTAGTAAAAATAAACTGTCAGTTACCGTGGTAAGTTAAAATTGGGGGTCTGAAGAAGTTTTCAACTTGCTATACATTCCACCAAGCTTTTTTTTTTTTTTTAATTAGTTTACAATATCGTCGTGGTTTTTGCTATACATTGACATGAATCAGCCATGGGTGTACATATATCCCCCAACCCCCCTTTCCCACCTTCCTCCCCATCCCATCCCTCAGAGTTGTCACAGTGCACCAGCCCTGAGCACCCTGCCTCATGCATAGAACCTGGACTGGCGATCTATTTCACATATGGTAATATACATGTTTCAATGCTATTCTCTCAAATCATCCTACCCTCGCCTTCTCCCACAGAGTCCAAAAGTCTGTTCTTTACATCTGTGTCTCTTTCGCTGTCTTGCATATAGGGTCATTGTTAACATCTTTATAAATTCCGTATACATGTGCTAATATACTATATTGGTGTTTTACTTTCTGACTTACTTCACTGTATAATAGGCTCCAGTTTCATCCACCTCATTAGAACTGATTCAATTCTTTTTAATAGCTGAATAATATTCTATTGTGTATATGTACCACAGCTTTCTTATCCATTTGTCTGCTGATGGACTTCTAAGTTGCTTCCATGTCCTGTCTATTGTAAACAGTGCTGTGATGAACATTGGGGTGCACGTGTCTCTTTCAGTTCCGGTTTCCTCAGTGTGTATGCCCAGTGGTGGGATTGCAGGGTCATATGGAAGTTCTATTTCCAGTTTTTTAAGGAATCTCCACACTGTTCTCCATAGTGGCTGTACTAGTTTGCATTCCCACCAACAGTGTAAGAGGGTTCCCTTTTCTCTACACCCTCTCCAGCATTTATTGTTTGTACACTTTTTGACAGCAGCCATTCTAACTGGCATGAGATGGTACCTCACTGTGGTTTTGATTTGCATCTCTCTGATAATGAGTGATGTTGACCATCTTTTCATGTGTTTGTTAGCCATCTGTACGTCTTCTTTGGAGAAATGTCTGTTTAGTTCTTTGAACCATTTTTTAATTGAGTCATTTATTTTCCTGGTATTGAGCTGCATGAGCTGCTTGTGTATTTTAGAGATTAATTCTTTGTCAGTTGCTTCATTTGCTATTATTTTCTCCCACTCTGAAGGCTGTCTTTTCACCTTGCTTATAGTTTCCCTCATTGTGCAAAAGCTTTCAATTTTAATTAGGTCCCATTTGTTTATTTTTGCTTTTATTTCCATTACTCTAGGAGGTAGGTCATAGAGGATCCTGCTGTGATTTATATACATTCCACCAAGCTTTTTAAAATTCCATAGGAGTAATTTATGATGGAGGTGTATTTATTTTATAGATTAGAAAACTTATTTTCATAGAGTTTGAGTAATTTCCCCAAGTCCCACAGCTGAAAAGCAAAAGGGTCAAGAATTTAACCCAGATATTTTAAAGTTCACATCTCTCTTTTGTTTACAATGCTTTCCTTTCCATTGATACCTTTAGGCTGAACTGTTTTTGCCACTTGTTTCTCCCTCAGGTGTACACTGATGTTCATTTCAACCAAATTCAAAACTTAAAAAAAAAGAAGTAAGTTTAGTATATATTTCAGTGTGTAATTGGTTTTAAGCTTGAACCCTTTGGCAAACAAAACCTGGAAAATCTTCAGTACAATGATTGCTGCTAAAAGTAAGTATAAAAGAATAAATAATGAAATAGCTTGTTAGTTAATTAACTAATAGGATACTTTTCTAGTGTGACAACTGATAAAGAAAACATTTTACTCATCCTAACACAGGTATGCCTTCAGAAGCAATGAATTATTTTTAAAAAGGGAAGTGATTACTATAGTGATTGATTGAGTTTTAAATACATGTGAAAGTCTTTGATTAATTCTGACAAGAAAAGTGTTTCCAGATGAGAATGGAATCTTAGAAGAAATCTTTGAAGCAAAACCCCAAAATGCTTTAAGTTAATTAAAATTCAAATTTTACATGTGCCTATAACCGTGGAAGTTCTGTGGAAATCCACAACTGTTAACATAATCTTTCTATCAAAGAAATAACAAACCAGAATTTTTCATGACATCATGAAATAATTAGAAAATGTTATATTTTAAAAGGAAAATGAGAAAACAATCACTCTGTTTAACACTTAGTCTAACCCCTGTCCTTTGCTGGTAATGCACGACCAAATTATCTATGAATAACATTTATTGCATATTGCTGTCATTAACATATAAATGCAAATTGTGCTTGATCTTCGCTACTGATGGTGTTGGAGAAGAAACAATTTGCCACATCAATGGGAATATATTAAGAACTAAAAGTTTTGTATGAATTTTATCTGCTGTGATAAAGATATCCAACTCAACACAGCACCTGCAGTTGGGACTATTGCTTGGTTATGTTTATCGTAGTCTATCTCCCCTTTCCAATATCCATAAAGTTTCTCTTAGCCAAAATATGGAATATGACATGGTCTACCTCCCCTATACCTTTAAGTGTTTTATGGTGACACTAATCTCCAAATTCTTTCTTCTTGCAATGCCGTTTCTAGTTACTATATTGGTTGAAGTGAAAAAGGTCAGGTTCAGGATTTTCTTCTTGACCCTGTGTAGATTAATCTTACTTTCTTCTTTCTTCCCATTGGTTTCAGGAAAACATGTACACTAGATTTTCAGGCTCATGCACCCAATTTTTCCTATCTCAGATCTCAGAAATATGCATTTAGTCTCCTTTGCAGCTTTTCTAACTTTATGACTAGATCTTTGGCCAGTTTTTTGGAGACATCTGCCTTCCAAATCTTCCATTTATAGATAGCAGCTTTATTACATCTTAGTATTGAGAATTGGCTGCACTGGGCCTACCCACCTTTTTTTTTCTCCAAAGTTTCTACTGTTTACAAAAGCAACCATCCTGAGCCCCAGTGTTATAACTGCCATTGCTCTAGCACTTTTCCGTTACCATGTTTGTAGCATTTCTTAACACTTCACCTTGTACTTGTGAAGTATCCCAATTAACCACAAGTTAAAGCATTGGTGCTACTATGCCACTGTATGCAAAGTGTTATCACCATCTCACTTGTCATCAGAAGTAAGGTCCTAATTGCCATACCAGAGAAAAATCTGGGTCTGAATCTTATCCACAGAGGCTGCTTTTCAGGATCACACTAGTTCCATCATCTTAGCCTTAGTTTCATGTCAGTAGCATTTAAGACTGGAGAAGGCAATGGCACCCCACTCCAGTACTCTTGTCTGGAAAATCCCATGAAGGAGGAGCCTGGTAAGCTGCAGTCCATGGGGTCACTAGGAGTCGGACACAACTGAGCAACTTCACTTTCACTTTTTACTTTCATGCATTGGAGAAGGAAATGGCAACCCACTCCAGTATTCTTGCCTAGAGAATTCCCAGGGATGAGGGAGCCTGGTGGGCTGCCGTCTATGGGGTCGCACAGAGTTGGACATGACTGAAGCGACTTAGCAGCAGCAGCATATAAGACAGAGGCTCTTCTGCTCCTACTTTGTTATGACTTTCACTTGCAATTCCAAATAACAGAAATGGGGGTGGGGGTGGCAGGGGGAAGGAAGCAAAAGAGAAAAGAGGGAAAAACAAGACAAGAGCGTATTACCAACTGGATATTTTTTTAGCTATCAAGTGCAGTCACTTAAATTGCTTAAAGCTTAGAATCATCATCCTTTGAACTATATAAATGCTTCTCCAGACCATTTATTGAATGAAGGGGTGAAATAATTTATTTACTCTCACTTCCTGTAGGTCAATGGTTTGCTCCATGGAGCACTAAATTCCGCTTACTTTCTGCTATTATGAAGCCAGTAGATTTCATAGCATCCTAGCAATTAATATCAATAGGAGGGGCTGGAGAAGGAAGCAAGAAATGTTCCATGGGTATGAGGTGAACTATTATAGGATGGTGTCATCATCACATATTTATTTGGAGCATTTGCAGACTTTGTTAATTCAGTCTTACTTGACCTAATGTCCTGGATAGAGGTGAAACCAAAAGTACTGAAATGAAGCATGAGTTATACAACACCTGAGAAGTTTGTGTTGACGCAGTCATCTAAACAAAAATGACTGCTACCCCCAGCTTCTAAGCTTGCTTTCTTATCACAAAATTGACACCTATTTGTGAATGTTTTGCACAAAAAATTAAACAATTTCCCAAACAAGTAAATCATGAGCTATTTTGATGAAGAAAATAATGTAATTTACCTGGTAAGGTACCCAACCTCTGAAACCAATCAAATAATTAGATAATCAGATTTAAAATTTTAAGCTAAAAACATATCATTCGTACTGCATTTTACATATAGTCTACAATTTGTTCCATGTAAACTGAGTAAATTTTTAAAAAGAAACAGTTGATTTTGTAAAATAACATGAGCATTCTCAAAGAGATTTGACTCAACATTGAAGTTATTCTATAAACTGTTGCATATTTTCATTAAATTATGTTTGCTTTTATATACTGATTTCACTCTATTTATGTATGTGCTGTTGGTCAACCAGATGGGCTGATTTTAATCTTATAATTGCACTAAAATTATGTCAAGGCTATGGTTTTTCCAGTAGTCATGTATGGATGTGAGAGTTGGACTGTGAAGAAGGCTGCTCGCTGAAGAATTGATGCTTTTGAACTGTGGTGTTGGAGAAGACTCTTCAGAGTCCCTTGGACTGCAAGGAGATCCAACCAGTCCATTCTGAAGGAGATCAACCCTAGGATTTCTTTGAAAGGAATGATGCTAAAGCTGAAACTCCAGTACTGTGGCCATCTCATGCAAAGATTCCAATGAGTCTTTGACTCATTGGAAAAGACTTTGATGCTGGGGGAGATTGGGGGCAGGAGGAAAGGGGATGACAGAGGATGAGATGGCCGGATGGCATCATGGACTCGATGGATGTGAGTCTGAGTGAACTCTGGGAGTTGGTGATGGACAGGGAGGCCTGGC
>SJYW01027435.1:176994-199168 GCA_006410735.1 Raphicerus campestris | reverse complement strand
AAAAACACCAATACAGTATACTGACACATATATATGGAATTTAGAAAGATAGTAATGATGACCCTGTAAGTGAGACAACATAAGAGACACAGAGGTATAGAACAGTCTTTTGGCTTCTGAGGGAGAGGTAGAGGGTGGGATGATTTGGGAGAATGGCACTGAAACATGTATACTATCATATAAGAAATGAAGCACCAGTCTATGTTCAATATAGGATACAGGTTTCTTGGGGCTGGTGTACGGGATGATCCGGGGAGATGGTGTAGGGAGGGAGGTGGGAGGGGGCTTCGACATTGGGAGATCGTGTACACCTGTGGCGGATTCATGTCAATGTATGGGAAAACCAATACAGTATTGTAAAATATAATAAAGTATTAAATTAACATTTAAAAAAGGCTTTCTTATTTCTTCTTGCTATTCTTTGGAACTCTGCATTCAGATGCTTATATCTTTCCTTTTCTCCTTTGCTTTTCACCTCTCTTCTTTTCACAGCTATTTGTAAGGCCTCCCCAGACAGCCATTTTGCTTTTTTGAATTTCTTTTCCATGGGGATGGTCTTGATCCCTGTCTCCTGTACAGTGTCACGAACCTCATTCCATAGTTCATCAGGCACTCTATCTATCAGATCTAGGCCCTTAAATCTATTTCTCACTTCCACTGTATAATCATAAGGGATTTGATTTAGGTCATACTTGAATGGTCTAGCAGTTTTCCCTACTTTCTTAAGTTTAAGTCTGAGTTTGATAATAATGAGTTCATGATCTGAACCACAGTCAGCTCCTGGTCTTGTTTTTATTGACTGTATAGAGCTTCTCCATCTTTGGCTGCATAGAATATAATCAATCTGATTTCAGTGTTGACCATCTGGTGATGTCCATGTGTAGAATCTTCTCTTATGTTGTTGGAAGAGGGTGTTTGCTATGACCAGTGCGTTTTGTTGGCAAAACTCTATTAGTCTTTGCCCTGCTTCATTCCATATTCCAAGGCCAAATTTGCCTGTTACTCTGGTGTTTCTTGACTTCTTACTTTAGCATTCCAGTCCCCTATAATGAAAAGGACATCTTTTTTGGGTGTTAGTTCTGAAAGGTCTTGTAGGTCTTCATAAAACTGTTCAACTTCATCTTCTTCAGCATTACTCGTTGGGGCATAGACTTAGATAACTGTGATGTTGAATGGTTTGCCTTGGAAACAAACAGAGATCATTCTGTCGTTTTTGAGATTGCATCCAAGTACTGCATTTCAGATCACTTTATGACAAATAGATGGTGAAACAATGGAAACAGTGTCAGACTTTATTTGGGGGAGGGCCTCCAAAAATCACTGCAGATGGTGGCTACAGCCATGAGATTAAAAGACGCTTACTCCTTGGAAGGAAAGTTTTGACCAACCTAGATAGCATATTCAAAATAGCAGAGACATGACTTTGCCAACAAAGTTCCATCGAGTCAAAGCTATGGTTTTTCCATTGGTCATGTATGGAAGTGAGAGTTGGACTGTGAAGAAGGCTGAGCACCGAAGAATTGATGCTTTTGAACTGTGGTGTTGGAGAAGACTCTTGAGAGTCCTTTGGACTGCAAGGAGATCCAACCAGTCTAATCTAAAGGAGATCAGTCCTGGGTGTTCTTTGGAAGGACTTATGCTAAAGCTGAAACTCCAATACTTTGGCCACCTGATGTGAAGAGTTGACTCATTGGAAAAGACTCTGATGCTGGGAGGTATCAGGGGCAGGAGGAGAAGGGGACGACAGGATAAAATGGCTGGGTGGCATCACCAACTGAATGGACATGAATCTTTGTGAACTCTGGGAGGTGGTGATGGACAGGGAGGCCTGGCGTGCTGCAATTCATGGAGTCGCAAAGAGTCGGACACTACTGAGGGACTGAACTGAACTGAAGCATGAATTTTGTTCATCTTTCCAAGCAAGAGATGTGGATTCTATCCATGGGTTGGGAAGATACCCTGGAGAAGGATATGGTGACCCACTCTGGTATTCTTGCCTGGGGAATCCCATGGACAGAGGAGCCTGGGAGGCTACAGTGCATGGAGTTGCAGAAGAATCAGACACACCTTCCTGTCTAAGCAATAGCAACAACAAGGTGTGTTATGATAGGAGCGTTAGAGGAGCATTTATTTTTACAAAACATTTTCTAAATTCGAGTTCTACTTTTTATTTCTTTCTTTTTGCTTTCAGAGTCTCTTTCTCTTCTCTTCATGTTCTATGATCTTAGTGAATCATTGATCATAACAGCTCTCTTCCTGCTCATGCACAAAATCCTAACTGCCCTATGAAAGAAGCCATAACTATATTCTATGACTCAGGGAATTTCCTAGCCTGCAGCATCTTTTCTCCTTTCCTAGTTGAAGCACTTAAAGTGTAGCTCATAATCTTTCACTCCTCAGACTCTTGGCTACACAAACACAGTGTGTAAATGCAAATATGTGTGCCTATTTTTACATATAAAATAGCACATTAATATGCACATATTAATCAAATTCATGTACCCAAACCCAGCTTAAAGTCAATGTACTAAAAGTTACCAGGATGACTCTCTTCAATCTGCTCCATGATCCCCATATAGTTAAATGCTATTTGGAATTATTGCCTTGTTGTTGCTGTTGTTTTACTTCATTTTTATATATATTATTAAACAATATGTTTTAGTTGTCATGGTGTAAACTTTATATGAAAAAAATCACATGTACCATTGTGCAACTATTTTTCTGCATTGTTTACGGAAATAATTTTTACTGCTGCTGCATATGTGGCTATATTTCATTCATCTTCATTTGAATGTTAGATTCCTGTTCTCTCTCCAGCACCTTTGGACCACTGATTCCATGTTTTTTGTTGCCAGACTTTGATCCAGACAGTGATTCACACGTCACTCTCAGCATTATGCTCTATAATCTGGGTTTGTCCTGTCCTCTTCCTCCCATACAGTCCAGATCCCCAGGATGTTCTGTACTCAAACTCATATTTTATTATGAGGTTCACCAGGGATCTTAGATATCTACCTGCTCAGAGAGATCATGACTGTTTTCTGTAGCATCCACACATAATGACAGTTCAAAAGTCATTATTATTTCTCCAACTCTTTCCCATTTTCTCCAGAGCAGGATGAATAAGTCAGAAATGGTCTAGCTGCACAGCACAACAAAGCCATCCATCAAGGTCACTCCAGAACCCTAGTCCAAGTAAAGCAAAAAAAAAAAAAAAAGGGTAAAAGAGTTGACATCTGAAATGGAAAACAGACTCAATAAGAATTAAAAAAAAAAAAAAAACCTAGCCTATGAAACAGTTCAAGGATCTAAAGTGCACCCTAATATTGAATTTGTTTTTGGAGGAGATTGAATTAGGAATGAAGAGACCACATTTTCTCATAGGAAAAAAAATACTTCACTTCTCTAAACACTCCATGGCTCCTCCTAATCTCTTACTTTCTCTTTCTGCTTTTCAGATCACATACCATGTATGTAGAGCACACACTTATTAGGCATGAGCTGATTAGATTCCATAGATCTAAACTATTTTAAGTACTCTCACCACATCCCTTCTCTATTTTTTTTTTGTTGAGTTTTATAGGATTTGACCTGAGCAAGATTGTAGATTGGTTTTTCATGCAGGCAAATGTTGGTCCATTTAGGTTAGGAAGCTGTTGGGACAACAGTGTCAAAAGGGAGGGACTGGCATTGGTGAATTGGATGAGAACAGTGCCAATGGAATTTTGGCAGTTTTGCTTATTTTCCTAAATATATGCAAAACTAGGTTGAAATATTCTTCAAACCAGCAAAATCTAAGGCCAGCTTGTCTCTGCCTCAGTGTTCAGGTTGGTTGGCACTTCTGACTCTGAATTTCTATTTAAGTGTCAAGTCTGACCTTTATTCAGTTTAATTCAATTCAATTTAACTCTGCAAAATTTATTGAAGAAAACCTTTGCCATGCTACTGCACACAAAGATCCCGAAAAACATATCATTTAATATTAAGATTATCTTTGAACACAAAGAAAAAAATTCCAAAGTAAGAAAAAAATGGTTCTCAAGGCTTCCTCCTGGTATGTGATGTATGATTTGATTTTTGTATTTATTGCTGCTGTTTGTTGTTTAGTCACTAAGTCATGTTCAACTCTTTTGCAACCCCATGGACTGTAGCCCGTCAGACTCTGTCCATGGATTTCCCAGGCAAAAACACTGGAGTGGTTTGCCATTTCGTATCTTACTTCATGGCATATTCCCAACCCAGGGATAGAAATCTGCATCTCCTGTATTGACAGGCAGATTCTTTACCACTGAGCCACCAGGGAAGCCCTTTTGTATTCATGACTAGCAATAATAACAGTGTCAGAGAAAAGAGGTAAAAGAAGAAAGACAGAAGGAAGAGGTTTAAGAAAAGAACAAGAAAAGGAAAAAGATGATGGAAAAATAAAGATGAGTCGCAAGGTGTAAGAACAACATTGTGAGTTTTTTGAGCCCCTTTTTTCTCATTTTATAATGGGAGACAGCATGATTCAATGTAACATCTGAGTGGCAGTTGAAAGATCCTTTTTTATTTGGGTGAACAATTTCACTTCTCTGAATTTTAGTTTTCACTGTAGTAAAATGATATGATATGACCATATACTTCAAAAATTGTTCTGTGGGCCAAATTAATGAGAATTTTTAAAAAGTACTTTATTTTTCAAAAAAAAACGTACATTTGAAACTATTTTAGAGTCATGTCTATACACATTTTAGGGTTTTTTTCTGCACATCAAGTTCTCTTTTTAAAAAACTTTATTTATTATTTAATTGAAGGATAATTGTTCTACAGAATTTTATTGTTTTCTGCCAAACCTCAGCATGAGTCAGCCAACAGTTCAATTTAGTTCAGTTCAGTTGCTCAGTCGAATCTGACTCTTTGAGACCCCATGGACTGCAGCACGCCAGGCCTCCCTGTCCATCACCAACTCCCGGAGTTTACTCAGACTCATGTCCATTGAGTCGGTGATGCCATCTAACCATCTTATCCTCTGTCATCCCCTTCTCCCACCTTCAATCTTCCCCAGCATCAGGGTCCTTTCCAATGAATCAGCTTTTTGCCTCATGTGGCCAAAGTATTGGAGTTTCAGTTTCAGTATCAATCCTTCCAATGNCTAACCATCTTATCCTCTGTCATCCCCTTCTCCCACCTTCAATCTTCCCCAGCATCAGGGTCCTTTCCAATGAATCAGCTTTTTGCCTCATGTGGCCAAAGTATTGGAGTTTCAGTTTCAGTATCAATCCTTCCAATGAACAGTCAGGTCTGATCTCCTTTAGGATGGACTGGTTGTATCTCCTTGCAGTTCAAGGCACTCTCAAGAGTCTTCTCCAACAACACATTCGAAAAGCATCAATTCTTCAGCGCTCAGCTTTCTTTATAGTGCAACTCTCACATCCATAACATGACCACTGGAAAAACCATAGCCTTGACTAGACGGATGAATCAGCCATAGGTATACATATATCCCTTCCTTCTTGAACCTCCCTCCATCCCCCTATTCATCCCACCCCTCTAGGTTGGTACAGAGCTCCTGTTTGAGTTCCCTGAGACATAACACCAAATTCCCATTGGCTATCTATTTTATATATGGTAATGTTAATTTTCATGCTACTTTCTCTATCCATCTGGCCGTAATGAGGTGGATGAACCTCACTTCATTCAGTTCAGTCGCTCAGTCGTGTCAGACTCTTTGAAACCCCATGAATCGCAGCATGCCAGGCCTCCCTGTCCATCACCATCTCCCGGAGTTCACTCAGGCTCATGTTCATCGAATCCGTGATGCCATCCAGCCATCTCACCCTCTGTCGTCCCCTTCTCCTCCTGCCTCCAATCCCTCNCGGTTTCCTCAGTGTGTATGCCCAGTGGTGGGATTGCAGGGTCATATGGAAGTTCTATTTCCAGTTTTTTAAGGAATCTCCACACTGTTCTCCATAGTGGCTGTACTAGTTTGCATTCCCACCAACAGTGTAAGAGGGTTCCCTTTTCTCTACACCCTCTCCAGCATTTATTGTTTGTACACTTTTTGACAGCAGCCATTCTAACTGGCATGAGATGGTACCTCACTGTGGTTTTGATTTGCATCTCTCTGATAATGAGTGATGTTGACCATCTTTTCATGTGTTTGTTAGCCATCTGTACGTCTTCTTTGGAGAAATGTCTGTTTAGTTCTTTGAACCATTTTTTAATTGAGTCATTTATTTTCCTGGTATTGAGCTGCATGAGCTGCTTGTGTATTTTAGAGATNTGATGTTGACCATCTTTTCATGTGTTTGTTAGCCATCTGTACGTCTTCTTTGGAGAAATGTCTGTTTAGTTCTTCGAACCATTTTTTAATTGAGTCATTTATTTTCCTGGTATTGAGCTGCATGAGCTGCTTGTGTATTTTAGAGATTAATTCTTTGTCAGTTGCTTCATTTGCTATTATTTTCTCCCACTCTGAAGGCTGTCTTTTCACCTTGCTTATAGTTTCCTTCATTGTGCAAAAGCTTTCAATTTTAATTAGGTCCCATTTGTTTATTTTTGCTTTTATTTCCATTACTCTAGGAGGTAGGTCATAGAGGATCCTGCTGTGATTTATATACATTCCACCAAGCTTTTTAAAATTCCACAGGAGTAATTTATGATGGAGGTGTATTTATTTTATAGATTAGAAAACTTATTTTCATAGAGTTTGAGTAATTTCCCCAAGTCCCACAGCTGAAAAGCAAAAGGGTCAAGAATTTAACCCAGATATTTTAAAGTTCACATCTCTCTTTTGTTTACAATGCTTTCCTTTCCATTGATACCTTTAGGCTGAACTGTTTTTGCCACTTGTTTCTCCCTCAGGTGTACACTGATGTTCATTTCAACCAAATTCAAAACTTAAAAAAAAAGAAGTAAGTTTAGTATATATTTCAGTGTGTAATTGGTTTTAAGCTTGAACCCTTTGGCAAACAAAACCTGGAAAATCTTCAGTACAATGATTGCTGCTAAAAGTAAGTATAAAAGAATAAATAATGAAATAGCTTGTTAGTTAATTAACTAATAGGATACTTTTCTAGTGTGACAACTGATAAAGAAAACATTTTACTCATCCTAACACAGGTATGCCTTCAGAAGCAATGAATTATTTTTAAAAAGGGAAGTGATTACTATAGTGATTGATTGAGTTTTAAATACATGTGAAAGTCTTTGATTAATTCTGACAAGAAAAGTGTTTCCAGATGAGAATGGAATCTTAGAAGAAATCTTTGAAGCAAAACCCCAAAATGCTTTAAGTTAATTAAAATTCAAATTTTACATGTGCCTATAACCGTGGAAGTTCTGTGGAAATCCACAACTGTTAACATAATCTTTCTATCAAAGAAATAACAAACCAGAATTTTTCATGACATCATGAAATAATTAGAAAATGTTATATTTTAAAAGGAAAATGAGAAAACAATCACTCTGTTTAACACTTAGTCTAACCCCTGTCCTTTGCTGGTAATGCACGACCAAATTATCTATGAATAACATTTATTGCATATTGCTGTCATTAACATATAAATGCAAATTGTGCTTGATCTTCGCTACTGATGGTGTTGGAGAAGAAACAATTTGCCACATCAATGGGAATATATTAAGAACTAAAAGTTTTGTATGAATTTTATCTGCTGTGATAAAGATATCCAACTCAACACAGCACCTGCAGTTGGGACTATTGCTTGGTTATGTTTATCATAGTCTATCTCCCCTTTCCAATATCCATAAAGTTTCTCTTAGCCAAAATATGGAATATGACATGGTCTACCTCCCCTATACCTTTAAGTGTTTTATGGTGACACTAATCTCCAAATTCTTTCTTCTTGCAATGCCGTTTCTAGTTACTATATTGGTTGAAGTGAAAANTGGCTGAGTAATACTCCATTGTGTATATGTACCACAGCTTTCTTATCCATTTGTCTGCTGATGGACTTCTAAGTTGCTTCCATGTCCTGTCTATTGTAAACAGTGCTGTGATGAACATTGGGGTGCACGTGTCTCTTTCAGTTCCGGTTTCCTCAGTGTGTATGCCCAGTGGTGGGATTGCAGGGTCATATGGAAGTTCTATTTCCAGTTTTTTAAGGAATCTCCACACTGTTCTCCATAGTGGCTGTACTAGTTTGCATTCCCACCAACAGTGTAAGAGGGTTCCCTTTTCTCTACACCCTCTCCAGCATTTATTGTTTGTACACTTTTTGACAGCAGCCATTCTAACTGGCATGAGATGGTACCTCACTGTGGTTTTGATTTGCATCTCTCTGATAATGAGTGATGTTGACCATCTTTTCATGTGTTTGTTAGCCATCTGTACGTCTTCTTTGGAGAAATGTCTGTTTAGTTCTTCGAACCATTTTTTAATTGAGTCATTTATTTTCCTGGTATTGAGCTGCATGAGCTGCTTGTGTATTTTAGAGATTAATTCTTTGTCAGTTGCTTCATTTGCTATTATTTTCTCCCACTCTGAAGGCTGTCTTTTCACCTTGCTTATAGTTTCCCTCATTGTGCAAAAGCTTTCAATTTTAATTAGGTCCCATTTGTTTATTTTTGCTTTTATTTCCATTACTCTAGGAGGTAGGTCATAGAGGATCCTGCTGTGATTTATATACATTCCACCAAGCTTTTTAAAATTCCATAGGAGTAATTTATGATGGAGGTGTATTTATTTTATAGATTAGAAAACTTATTTTCATAGAGTTTGAGTAATTTCCCCAAGTCCCACAGCTGAAAAGCAAAAGGGTCAAGAATTTAACCCAGATATTTTAAAGTTCACATCTCTCTTTTGTTTACAATGCTTTCCTTTCCATTGATACCTTTAGGCTGAACTGTTTTTGCCACTTGTTTCTCCCTCAGGTGTACACTGATGTTCATTTCAACCAAATTCAAAACTTAAAAAAAAAGAAGTAAGTTTAGTATATATTTCAGTGTGTAATTGGTTTTAAGCTTGAACCCTTTGGCAAACAAAACCTGGAAAATCTTCAGTACAATGATTGCTGCTAAAAGTAAGTATAAAAGAATAAATAATGAAATAGCTTGTTAGTTAATTAACTAATAGGATACTTTTCTAGTGTGACAACTGATAAAGAAAACATTTTACTCATCCTAACACAGGTATGCCTTCAGAAGCAATGAATTATTTTTAAAAAGGGAAGTGATTACTATAGTGATTGATTGAGTTTTAAATACATGTGAAAGTCTTTGATTAATTCTGACAAGAAAAGTGTTTCCAGATGAGAATGGAATCTTAGAAGAAATCTTTGAAGCAAAACCCCAAAATGCTTTAAGTTAATTAAAATTCAAATTTTACATGTGCCTATAACCGTGGAAGTTCTGTGGAAATCCACAACTGTTAACATAATCTTTCTATCAAAGAAATAACAAACCAGAATTTTTCATGACATCATGAAATAATTAGAAAATGTTATATTTTAAAAGGAAAATGAGAAAACAATCACTCTGTTTAACACTTAGTCTAACCCCTGTCCTTTGCTGGTAATGCACGATCAAATTATCTATGAATAACATTTATTGCATATTGCTGTCATTAACATATAAATGCAAATTGTGCTTGATCTTCCCTACTGATGGTGTTGGAGAAGAAACACTTTGCCACATCAATGGGAATATATTAAGAACTAAAAGTTTTGTATGAATTTTATCTGCTGTGATAAAGATATCCAATTCAACACAGCACCTGCAGTTGGGACTATTGCTTGGTTATGTTTATCGTAGTCTATCTCCCCTTTCCAATATCCATAAAGTTTCTCTTAGCCAAAATATGTGATTAAACAGGAATATGACATGGTCTACCTCCCCTATACCTTTAAGTGTTTTATGGTGACACTAATCTCCAAATTCTTTCTTCTTGCAATGCCGTTTCTAGTTACTATATTGGTTGAAGTGAAAAAGGTCAGGTTCAGGATTTTCTTCTTGACCCTGTGTAGATTAATCTTACTTTCTTCTTTCTTCCCATTGGTTTCAGGAAAACATGTACACTAGATTTTCAGGCTCATGCACCCAATTTTTCCTATCTCAGATCTCAGAAATATGCATTTAGTCTCCTTTGCAGCTTTTCTAACTTTATGACTAGATCTTTGGCCAGTTTTTTTGGAGACATCTGCCTTCCAAATCTTCCATTTATAGATAGCAGCTTTATTACATCTTAGTATTGAGAACTGGCTGCACTGGGCCTACCCACCTTTTTTTTTCTCCAAAGTTTCTACTGTTTACAAAAGCAACCATCCTGAGCCCCAGTGTTATAACTGCCATTGCTCTAGCACTTTTCAGTTACCATGTTTGTAGCATTTCTTAACACTTCACCTTGTACTTGTGAAGTATCCCAATTAACCACAAGTTAAAGCATTGGTGCTACTATGCCATTGTATGCAAAGTGTTATCACCATCTCACTTGTCATCAGAAGTAAGGTCCTAATTGCCATACCAGAGAAAAATCTGGCTCTGAATCTTATCCACAGAGGCTGCTTTTCAGGATCACACTAGTTCCATCATCTTAGCCTTAGTTTCATGTCAGTAGCATATAAGACTGGAGAAGGCAATGGCACCCCACTCCAGTACTCTTGTCTGGAAAATCCCATGAAAGGAGGAGCCTGGTAGGCTGCAGTCCATGGGGTCACTAGGAGTCGGACACAACTGAGCGACTTCACTTTCACTTTTTACTTTCATGCATTGGAGAAGGAAATGAGACCCACTCCAGTATTCTTGCCTAGAGAATTCCCAGGGATGAGGGAGCCTGGTGGGCTGCCGTCTATGGGGTCGCACAGAGTTGGACATGACTGAAGTGACTTAGCAGCAGCAGCATATAAGACAGAGGCTCTTCTGCTCCTACTTTGTTATGACTTTCACTTGCAATTCCAAATAACAGAAATGGGGGTGGGGGTGGCAGGGGGAAGGAAGCAAAAGAGAAAAGAGGGAAAAACAAGACAAGAGCGTATTACCAACTGGATATTTTTTTAGCTATCAAGTGCAATCACTTAAATTGCTTAAAGCTTAGAATCATCATCCTTTGAACTATATAAATGCTTCTCCAGACCATTTATTGAATGAAGGGGTGAAATAATTTATTTACTCTCACTTCCTGTTGGTCAATGGTTTGCTCCATGGAGCACTAAATTCCACTTACTTTCTGCTATTATGAAGCCAGTAGATTTCATAGCATCCTAGAAATTAATATCAATAGGAGGGGCTGGAGAAGGAAGCAAGAAATGTTCCATGGGTATGAGGTGAACTATTATAGGATGGTGTCATCATCACATATTTATTTGGAGCATTTGCAGACTTTGTTAATTCAGTCTTACGTGACCTAATGTCCTGGATAGAGGTGAAACCAAAAGTACTGAAATGAAGCATGAATTATACAACACCTGAGAAGTTTGTGTTGACGCAGTCATCTAAACAAAAATGACTGCTACCCCCAGCTTCTAAGCTTGCTTTCTTATCACAAAATTGACACCTATTTGTGAATGTTTTGCACAAAAAATTAAACAATTTCCCAAACAAGTAAATCATGAGCTATTTTGATGAAGAAAATAATGTAATTTATCTGGTAAGGTACCCAACCTCTGAAACCAATCAAATAATTAGATAATCAGATTTAAAATTTTAAGCTAAAAACATATCATTCGTACTGCATTTTACATATAGTCTACAATTTGTTCCATGTAAACTGAGTAAATTTTTAAAAAGAAACAGTTGATTTTGTAAAATAACATGAGCATTCTCAAAGAGATTTGACTCAACATTGAAGTTATTCTATAAACTGTTGCATATTTTCATTAAATTATGTTTGCTTTTATATACTGATTTCACTCTATTTATGTATGTGCTGTTGGTCAACCAGATGGGCTGATTTTAATCTTATAATTGCACTAAAATTATGTCAAGGCTATGGTTTTTCCAGTAGTCATGTATGGATGTGAGAGTTGGACTGTGAAGAAGGCTGCTCGCTGAAGAATTGATGCTTTTGAACTGTGGTGTTGGAGAAGACTCTTCAGAGTCCCTTGGACTGCAAGGAGATCCAACCAGTCCATTCTGAAGGAGATCAACCCTAGGATTTCTTTGAAAGGAATGATGCTGAAGCTGAAATTCCAGTACTGTGGCCATCTCATGCAAAGATTCCAATGAGTCTTTGACTCATTGGAAAAGACTTTGATGCTGGGGGGGATTGGGGGCAGGAGGAAAGGGGATGATAGAGGATGAGATGGCCGGATGGCATCACGGACTCGATGGATGTGAGTCTGAGTGAACTCTGGGAGTTGGTGATGGACAGGGAGGCCTGGCATGCTGCGATTCATGGGGTCACAAAGATTCGGACACGACTGAGCGACTGAACTGAACTGAAAATTATGTAATATGTATCTTTAGTGGTCTTTTAGTGATGTTATCATTCCTTTCACATCAAATCAAATTTTTCTTCCTTTTAAAAAAATTCTTTACTTGACTTTTCCATCTCCAACCCCTGCTCCTCCATGTTACAGATATGCTCCTATTCTTGCTAATAATTTTCATTTCAGCTATTTTTTATTTCTCTTTTAGAATAATAAACCATGATATATATGTTCAACAGCATGATCTGTAATATTTCTGAATACTGATGCTCTAAAATGTCCAATTAAAGATAAGCATGTTCTTTGAGTAAGTCTTCAGCTGAAATTTTAGTTTGTTTTGAGAAAGTATTAATGCTTAATAAGCGAGGATATTTTTTAAACAACTGTTTCTTGTCACAACTGACAGTAACTAGTCTATTTGCATAGGAGTCTGTATTGTAAAACACATTTTAAAAACTATATTTTTCTTCTGCTATTAATAATCGTATTCCTTTAAAATATTTAAAGTATGATTCGGATGATCAACATGCAGTTCCATATATATTTAAATCCCAATCTATTGCTTTTTACTGAACCAATTTTACAAGCAGTATTTCATAGCAAATAATATTTCATACTCTTTTAATATAAAATTTCATAATATGACCACAGTGCTTAATATGGAAATGGTGTTTTATATTAAAATATTCTTCAATATGCTTTTTAGAGGAATAATAGGAAATGATTTTTATGTCAAGGAAAAAGTTTCTAACACTAGGACAAGCATTTACCTTAGGCTATCATGGTTTCAGTATTAACCTAATCCTCCTTTTATTTATTCATTTTTAAAATATTCATTGAATATAAACTATGCAGCTGACATTAAGATGGCAACTGAGCAATAACATCCATAGAGATATGCATTCCAAAGTCACCTTGCTACTTCCAAGAGCCTCTTTTGGCTCTGAATTTAAGCTCACCCCAAGGTTGGAAAGAACCCCTGGAGGAGGAAATGGCAACCCACTTCAGTGTTCTTGACTGGGAAATCTCATGGACAGAGGAGCCTGGCTGGTTACAGTTCATGAGGTCACAAGAGTCAGATACAACTGAAGTGACTTAGCACTCATGCCAAAATACTTTTGTTGCAATGGAGTGTTTTCAAAGCTTTTAGATCTCTTTAAGCTATCATGTATTCTTACCTGAATTTTCAATGTATGCATCTATTTATAAAGAGTCCTAATGATGTAGACCTGATTTTAGCTAAAGATGATAAACAATAGTGTAATTATAGAGATAGACTCTTGATGAAAAATACTTATCCAATTTAAATGGTTAGTCAATGAGATTCACAAAGAAATAGGCAGCACTAGTGAATTCACAACAGATAACACCATTAAAACTGATTCCCTAAAAAAAAAGGAAGGTTGATTGGCAGGTAGGGGGTCTTTTTAGTATAATAGCTATAGCTGTTTGCACTCTATTATTTCATAGAGATTTTGTGTTTTGCTAATGAGCCTGTAACTATCGGCTCTTTCTATTAGTTCTAGGGCCAAAGACAAAAACAAACCAACAAACAAAAGAAATAGAAACAAAGGGAAAACAAAAAAAAATACACTGAGGGTGAGGTTAAAGGAATAATGGAGTTAATGGAGCACCCGGTCCTCTTCTTAAATTCAATCTGCATAGTAGTTTTGTTTCACTAAAGGAGAAAGGTTGGAAGAAAATATCTGGAAAGTTTGCTGAGTTCTTGGGTATCAAGGTGGTTGATTAAAACAAGTAGGACAATCCCAAAACTAAAAGTAACATTCAAGCCCCGATGCACTTTCTGTGATGGTATAGGTAAGAGCCAAAGAAATAAAATGATTCATTTTGCCCCACAGAACAGCATCGGGTGTGGGTCACTTGGATTACAAATGGTGCAGGCATGGAAAATGTCCCACCCCAGGAGAGCCCCGAGCAAGCTTTCAGCTGTTTCCCTGGATCTGGAGAGGCTGGAGAGGTGACAAGGGAAAGACCTAAGAGTGGAAAACTCCTAAGTCATAGAAGAGAAAAATATATAAAGGCCATACAATAAGGAGATATAGGCAGAATTGCTGAAAAGTGCCTCCATCAAGGTTTTCAGATGAAGGCTTTAAAAATGAGGTGTCTGAGGTAAGAATACATATATATGTATGAGCATGGGGAAGGTGACTTGCCTGGTGGCTCAGATGGCAAATCATCTGCCTATAATATGGGAGACCTGGGTTCAATCCCTGGGTCAGGAAGATCTCCTGGAGAAGGAAATGGAAACCCACTCCAGTATTTTTGCCTGGAAAATCCCATGGACAGAGGAGCCTGGTAGGTTATAGTCCATGGGCTCACAAAGAGTAGGACATGACTCAGTGACTTCACTTCACTCTACTTCATGGGGAAGGTAGCCTGAGCCTTTGACTTCAGTTCCCACTATAGACAGAAACATACTGTATATAAAAGGCATGATTGTGGGGAAGACAGTTTTCTCTCATGAAATCTTTGAGATGGTCTCTGTAATTATATATGTCAGTCCTGAAAGTTCAGACATAGGAATTTGGCCTGGAGCCAGACTCAAGAGCATTCTTTCTTGTTACAAAAGATTATGTGATGCCTTGGGAACAATAATTATGCTTCATGTTCTGGGAGACAAATGACTCATAGATATGAAAGGATTAATTTTTCATCACCTACTGTCTGGCAAATGATATAATGAAGATGGTCATCAAGCTTGTACCCAGAGGAACATTATTCTTATTAAGGGCTCCAAGAAAGGTCATATTGGTACAGTGGATTATGGTGGAAAGCCTGAAAACAGTAGCTGAAAAACTTGAGTTAAAATGTTCTGCACACAAATGAAAATCTGGAGATACTTTGAAATAAATTTGAGAATGATTGTATACATACATGCATGGTGATTCCAAGCATGATAAGATTTCAATTCTGTAGGACTCAAAAAAATGGTTTGGGGTAATAGCTCTCTCTGTGAACTGAAAAAGCTGTTTTTGCTAGTAGGTACAAGACAGTGCCACAGTCACTTGATCACGATACATTCTTCAACTGATATTTGGGGATGGGAGAGACTGTTCTCATTTCATGGAGCCAGCTTTCATGCATTGGAGAAGGTAATGGCAACCCACTCCAGTGTTCTTGCCTGGAGAATCCCAGGGATGGGGAGCCTGATGGGCTGCTGTCTATGGGGTCGCACAGAGTCGGATATGACTGAAGCAACTTAGCAGCAGCAGCAGCACCTAGTATCTAGGCAAATCAACTGAAATTTCCTGTTGCATGAAAGCCAGCAGGTATGAGAAATTGACCAAAAATAGCTCCCCTGTGGGTCTTTTCTGGTTTAATCAATAAAATCTTGGACTTTCAGGCATGAACCTTGACAAATGTATTGCTCTTTTTTTGATATGGGAGAGGTAGTAGTGGCATCTGATGTCAAACTCCTTGCCTGAACCACAGGTGTTAGGGTGCTTGACAAACCCAGATCAAAAAATGAGGATGAATAGACTAAGAAATCTCATCCTTAAGATTTGCAGAAGGACAGAAGTTGCAGGATCTTCTCTTGAGGATTCTCAGTTCATTAGATGTGATTAGATGCAAGCAGAATGGATACAAAATGTGTATAAGATTCTAGACATGTTTTAAAATCCTAGAATATGTCAGAAATTCCTTCTGGTCAAGATAGCGGACTTGGAATACTCAAGGGTTGGAATAAACTAAAAGATACGTTGAAATAGCAAATAACCCTAAAATCTTAGAAGTTAATACAGTAAAAGTTTAGTTTTAATTTTTGCCAAGTCGGTTGAGGCTGTGAGCATCTCTCCAGGGCAATTGTTCTCTGTAGCAACTCAGCCATTCAGGCTAGTGACGTTCCTGCCGCTGGGTACTCTATCCAGGACTCATAGTCTCCCTAGTCTATGTGGTACAGGAAGTCAGTGTGAAAATGTCTCCCTCCAGTCACTAAAGACTTTGGCCCTGCAATGACACATGACTTCCATTCACCAGTCCTGTGCTAATTCTGGTCATATGACACCATGTAAGTAATGATGAGAGATCACNAGGAGACGACGGAGGATGAGATGGCTAGATGGCATCACCAACTGGATGGACGTGAGTTTGAGTGAATTCCGGGAGTTGGTGATGGACAGGGAGGCCTGACGTGCTGTGATTCATGGGGTCGCAAAGAGTCGGACATGACTGAGCGACTGAACTGACTGATCTCTAAGGTTTCCTATGTACAGTATCATGTCATCTGCAAACTTGAGAGCTTTACGTCTTCTTTTCTGATCTAGATTCCTTTCATTTCTTTTTCTTCTTTGAATGCTGTAGCTAGGACTTCCAGAACTATATTGAATAATAGTGGTGAATGTGGTCACCCTTGTCTTGCTCCTGATCTCAGGGGGAATGCTTTCAGTTTTTCACTATTGAGAATAATGTTTGCTATAAGCTAATCATATATGGCCTTTACTATGTTGAGGTAGGTTCCTTCTATGGCCATTTTTGGAAGTTTAATCATAAATGGGTGCTGAATTTTGTCAAAGGCTTTTTCAGGATCTATTGAGATGTTTATATGATTTTTATCTTTCAATTTGTTAATATGGTGCATCACATTGATTGATTTGCATATATTGAAGAATCCTTGCCTTCTTGGAAGAAACCCAACTTTATCATGCTGTATGAGCTTTTTGATGTGTTGCTGAATTCTGTTTGCTAAAATTTTGTCAAGGATTTTTGCATCTATGTCCATCAGTGATACCAGCCTGTAGTTTTCTTTTTTTGTGTTGTCTTTGTCTGGTTTTGGTATCAGGGTGATGGTGGCCTTGTAGAATGAATTTGAAAGTGTTCCTTCCTCTGCAATTTTTTTGAAAGAGTTTTAGAAGGATAGGCATTAACTCTTCTCTAATGTTTGATAGAATTCTCCTGTGAAGCCATCTAGTCCTGGGCTTTTGTTTTTTGGGAGATTTTTGATCACAGCTTCAATTTCAGCACTTGTAATTGGGTTGTTCATAATTTCTATTTCTTTCTTGTTCAGTCTTGGAAGATTGAACTTTTCTAAGAATCTGTCCATTTCTTCCAGGTTATCCATTTTATTACCATATAGTTGTTCATAATAGTCTCATAAACCATTGTACCTCTGCTTTGTCTGTTGTAACCTCTCCTTTTTCATTTCTAATTTTATTGATTTGATTCTTTCTTTCTTTCTTGATGAGTCTGGCTAAAGATTTGTCAGTTTTGTTTATCTTCTCAAAGGACTAGATTTTAGTTTTATTAATCTTTACTATTGTTTCTTTCATTTCTTTTTCATTTATTTCTGTTCAGATCTTTATGATTTCTTTCCTTCTACTAATTTTTTCCAGTTGTTTTAGGTGTAAAATTAGGTTATCTATTCGATATTTTTCTTGTTTCTTGAGGTAGGATTGTATTGCTATCAACTACCCTCTTAGGACTGCTTTTGCTATATACCATAGGTTTTCAGTGTGTTGTATTTTCATTGCCATCTGTCCCTAGAAAGTTTTTTATTTCCCTTTTGATTTCTTCAGTAACCTGTTGGTTGTTTAGAAATGTGTTGTTTAATTTCCATGTGTTTGTGTTTCTTATAGTTTTTTTTTTCTTATAATTGATATCTAGTCTCATAGTGTTGTGGTTGGAGAAGATTCTTGATATGATTTCAATTTTCTTAAATTTACTGAGGTTTGATTTGTGACCCAAGATGTGGTCTATCTTGAAGAATGTTTCATGTGCACTTGAGAAGAAGGTGTATTCTTCTGCATTTGGATGGAATGTCCTGAAGATATCAATGAGATCCATCTCATTTAATGTATTATTTAAGACTTGTGTTTCCTTACTAATTTTCTGCATTGATGATCTGTCTGTTGGCGTGAGTGGGGTTTTAAAGCCTCCTACTATTATTGTGTTACTGTCAATTTCTCCTTTTATGTCTGTTAGTGTTTGTCTTATGTATTGAGTTGCTCCTATGGTGGGTGCATCAATATTTACAATTGTTATGTCTTCCTCTTGAATAGATCCCTTGATCATTACGTAATGTCCTTCCTTATCCCTTGAAATCTTTATTTTAAGGTCTGTTTTGTCTGATATGAGTATTGCTACTCCAGCTTTCTTTTGCTTCCCATTTGCATGGAATATATATTTCCATCTTCTCACTTTCAGTCTATATGTGTCTTGAGGTCTGAAGTGGGTTTCTTGTAGACAGCATATATATGGGTTTTGTTTTTGTATCCATTCAGCCACCCTGTGTCTTTTGGCTGGAGTATTTAGTCCATTTACATTTAAAGGAATTATTTATGTATATGTTCCTATTGCCATTTTCTTGTTTGGGGTAGATCTTTTTTTATTCTCTTGTATTTCTGGACTATGTAAGTCCATTTCACATTTGTTGTAAAGGTGGTTCTGTGGTATTGAACTCTCTTAACTTTTGCTTGTCTGAAAAGCTTTTTATTTCTCCATCAATTTTGAATGAGATCCTTGCTGGGTATAGTAACCTTGGTTATAGATTTTTTCCCTTTCAGAACTTTAAATACATCCTTCCATTCCCTTCTGGCCTGCAGTTTCTGGTGAAAGATGAGCTGTTAAGTGTATGGGCTTTCCTTGTATGTTACTTGTTGCTTCAAGTAAAAATTCAAGTAAAAGTGTATTACTGAATAACTCTGATAACGAATTTTAAAAATTTTTTGATGTGTACTTAAAAAAAAAAANGTTTGATTGTGCAGAAACAGAAGAGTAGATATTGAAGCAGAATATAAGATCTGGAAAAAAGACCACAGCCAAAATCTGACAGATTTTGAAGTTTAGCCTGCACTCTCCACAAAACTTTCCTCACTTCTGACACTAATGGCAGGTTTGAGGGTTTACCAAACTACCCTCTAGTTAGGGAATTTACTAGAAGATTTCAAGAGCTTACTGAAAGCTATTGTATTCACAATGTTTATTACAGAGAGAGGACACAAATTAGAGTCAAGCAATGGAAAAAAGGTGCATCTGGCTGAGTCTAGGAGGAGGATCAAAATTGATCAGGACTGTAGGTCATCCTCTCCCCACATAGTCATCAAGGGCTCTCCTCTTCCTGGTTAGGATGTGTGATGATACTCACAAAGTATTTCCAAACAAGAAAGCTCATATAAGGTTAGGTGTCAGAGATTTTATGGCACACTCATTTAAGTATTTTTATTAATTGGGTTAATCATTCATGGGTTGAACATAGTCTCCAGCAGTCCTTCATCCAGATGTCAGATTGACTTTGGATGTGGTGTCAATATCTTATTAGCATAAGCTATCAGGTGTGATCAGAAGGGTTCACCATGAATGCACTTCTATCACTGGGATTTAGTGGTTACTTACCTGGAGTCTCGGGCTTCCCTGGTGGCTCAGGTTATAAAGAATCTGCCTGAGAAGGAAGATCCCCAAGTGTGATCCCTGGGTCAAGAAGATCACCTGTAGAAGGGATTGGCTGCCCACTCCAGTATTCTTGCCTGGGGAACCCCATGGACCAAGAAGTCTGGCAGGGCTATAGTCCATGGGGGTCTCAAAGAGTCAGACATGACTGAGCTACCAACACTTTAACTTTCCCTAGAGCCTAGGGAAAGCCAAAGATCTTTTTGGCGAAGGCTAAATTCTTTACTATATAGACCTGTGAAACTGTGGATATTTTTTTAGTTGACTATAATGAAGAGTGACTTAAATGTAACTGTCTGTGAAGACAGCCTTTGCCTATGTGTTAAATGGAGGAGACCATATTCTCACAAAATCTCAATAACTCCAGCTAACTTGAGAAACAAAACAGAATGAAGAGCAGTTGAGAGGTGAATCTGGGAAGAACCAGTTATTCTAGAAATGGTATCATACATTAAACGCCCTTGGTTTGGGTGGATGTGCCAAGCACAGAACACTATCGTTAACTTACAAAGAGGGAGGCTATGGTAGGAACCAACTGCTTGTTACCCCTTAAAACAGAGACAAAGAACATTTCTTGACTGCATTGCCAAGGTGGTATGGTTGCCTCCCTTTGGGTACATTCCTTCTCTGCTAGGGCTGCTCTTACTGCTGAACCACCAAAGTCATACAAGAACAAATCCAAACTCATTTCCCTTTCATTGCAGATTTTTCTCCTTCACTGATTCGTATTTACAAACTTTTATTCCAGGGCTAATTAAGCCTAGGCTTTCCACTATAAGGATGAGCAGGAAAAATATATTTACATGTAAGGAGTCTACATTAATAATCAGAAGAAGCTCTTTCCTAGGTAATAGAATTATTTCAAGCTTATAGGAAAAGATTGTATAAAACATTTAACTTACAGTCTCAACAAGATAAGAAAACATGTCATCTATGGCATAACAGTTCAAATTTGTTAAGGATTTAGAAGAGAATTGCTAAGTCAAGAAAGATTATTTGGCTTATTGACAACATTTTTTGGAGAGTATACAGTAAGTCCCCTACATATGAATGTGTTTTGTTCTCAAGAGCCTGTTCATAAGTCCAGTTTGTTCATTTAAGTCCAACAAAGTTAGCCAAGGTACCCAAGTACAACAATCATCAGCTATATGGTACTGTACTGTAGTAGGTTTATAAGAATATTCACACAAATAATACATAAAAAAACAAAAAGTAAAGAAAACATTTTTAACCTTACTGGACAGTACCTTGAAAAGTACAGTAGTATAGTGCAACAGTTGGCATACAGGGGCTGGCATCAAGTGAACAGGCAAGAAGAGTTACTGAGTGGAGGAGGGAGGGGAGGTGAGAGATGGTAGAGCTGAAGGACTGTTAGCAGTAGGAGATGGAGGGCAGGCTGCAATTTCACTCATGCCTGACATTGATGGCACAGATTCTGGTTCCTTGCTGGATTCAATTCTATCTAGCCTCTTGAAGAAATGACCCAGTGATATTTGGAAAGTAGCTCTTTTTTTTCTCATAAGATGGCACAGTAACATTGGATTGCATTCTGAAAGCTCCTAAGACTTTTGCATACTGTAAAACGTTCAGGTTCCAAGCCTCAAAAACTAACAGTGTCTCCTCAAGTAAAGAAAATCCCCTTGCCATTTCTTGCATCATGAATCTCTTTGGCTCTTCAGTTACCTCCTCCTCTTGTCTCCTTTGGTGCTTCTTAGCAACATCAGCGACATCACTGCTGCTTTGACCCTTGCTTCCGGACACCCTGGACTTGAAATAAAGATACTGTACTACTGTACTCCATACAAGACTGTACATCAAAGTACACAAAAGTGCAGCTACTTGTAGAGGATGCATGCACAACACTGTATGCCTGACCTGTGAATTCATTTACATGATTGGACAGGCAAACACACGTTTGTGTCTCTGAAAGATAGCAACCTGAAGGTCCACATACAGGGAGACTTACTGTCCAAAGAATAATGGTGATACCTCAACACATCCAGCTGTGAATTTTTAAGTTTGGGGTTAAAAAAATTCTATGTAATGCCAGGGTAACAAAAACAAGACAAAAACATTTTGCCCTCATTCTTTTCAACAAGTATAAAGGCCATAATAAAGAAGGGTATATAATAATAGAAACAACCTTCATGATAACCCTTTGCCTCTGTTAACTCTGGGAATAACTGCTACTCAAAAGTAGGGCATGTTTTCCAAAGTTAGAGCCTCTGAGTGGCAGAGCCAGGGTTAAGCCCATGTCTATCTTCAAAGTAAGGATAGTTGACAAGTGCCTCTAGAGAGTTTTGTGTGAAAAGTTTGAGAATCAATATATACATAATGTCATATATGAAACGAATTTCCAGTTCAGGTTCAATGCATGATACTGGATGCTTGGGGCTGGTGCACTGAGA
>SJYW01027435.1:90572-170486 GCA_006410735.1 Raphicerus campestris | reverse complement strand
ATGTCCAGTTCTAACTGTTGCTTCCTGACATGCATACAGATTTCTCAGAAGGCAGGACAGGTGGTCTGGTATTCCCATCTCTTTAAGAACTTTCCAGAGTTTGTTGTGATCCACAGTCAAAGGCTTTAGCATAGTCAATAAAGCAGAAGTAGTTGAACTCTCTTGCTTTTTCCATGATCCAGCAGATGTTGGCAATTTGATCTCTGGTTCCTCTGCCTTTCCTAAAACCAGCTTGAACATCTGGAAGTTCACAGATCATGTATTGTTGAAACTTGGCTTGGAGAATTTTGAGCATTACTTTGCTAGCATATGAGATGAGTGCAATTGTGCGGTAGTTTGAGCATTTCATTTGATTGGAATGAAAACACCTTTTCCAGTCCTGTGACCACTGTTGAGTTTTATTTTCTGAGGTTGACAGCTGAGTCTAAATTTTATAAAGAGGATTAAATGTACATAACATAGTTAAAACAATGTTGAAAAAGAACAGAGTGAGTCAATCATTCTATTATATATATATCATGTATCAAGATATGTTGTATTTAATTGTATCAAATTTAAACTGATTGCATCAGTTTGATTGTGCAGAAACAGAAAAGTAGATATTGAAGCAGAATATAAGATCTGGAAAAAAGACCACAGCCAAAATCTGACAGATTTTGAAGTTTAGCCTGCACTCTCCACAAAACTTTCCTCACTTCTGACACTAATGGCAGGTTTGAGGGTTTACCAAACTACCCTCTAGTTAGGGAATTTACTAGAAGATTTCAAGAGCTTACTGAAAGCTATTATATTCACAATGTTTATTACAGAGAGAGGACACAAATTAGAGTCAAGCAATGGAAAAAAGGTGCATCTGGCTGAGTCTAGGAGGAGGATCAAAATTGATCAGGACTGTAGGTCATCCTCTCCCCACATAGTCATCAAGGGCTCTCCTCTTCCTGGTTAGGATGTGTGATGATACTCACAAAGTATTTCCAAACAAGAAAGCTCATATAAGGTTAGGTGTCAGAGATTTTATGGCACACTCATTTAAGTATTTTTATTAATTGGGTTAATCATTCATGGGTTGAACATAGTCTCCAGCAGTCCTTCATCCAGATGTCAGATTGACTTTGGATGTGGTGTCAATATCTTATTAGCATAAGCTATCAGGTGTGATCAGAAGGGTTCACCATGAATGCACTTCTATCACTGGGATTTAGTGGTTACTTACCTGGAGTCTCAGGCTTCCCTGGTGGCTCAGGTTATAAAGAATCTGCCTGAGAAGGAAGATCCCCAAGTGTGATCCCTGGGTCAAGAAGATCACCTGTAGAAGGGATTGGCTGCCCACTCCAGTATTCTTGCCTGGGGAACCCCATGGACCAAGAAGTCTGGCAGGGCTATAGTCCATGGGGGTCTCAAAGAGTCAGACATGACTGAGCTACCAACACTTTAACTTTCCCTAGAGCCTAGAGAAAGCCAAAGATCTTTTTGGCGAAGGCTAAATTCTTTACTACATAGACCTGTGAAACTGTGGATATTTTTTTAGTTGACTATAATGAAGAGTGACTTAAATGTAACTGTCTGTGAAGACAGCCTTTGCCTATGTGTTAAATGGAGGAGACCATATTCTCACAAAATCTCAATAACTCCAGCTAACTTGAGAAACAAAACAGAATGAAGAGCAGTTGAGAGGTGAATCTGGGAAGAACCAGTTATTCTAGAAATGGTATCATACATTAAACGTCCTTGGTTTAGGTGGATGTGCCAAGCACAGGACACTATTGCTAACTTACAAAGAGGGAGGCTATGGTAGGAACCAACTGCTTGTTACCCCTTAAAACAGAGACAAAGAACATTTCTTTACTGCATTGCCAAAGTGGTATGGTTGCCTCCCTTTGGGTACATTCCTTCTCTGCTAGGGCTGCTCTTACTGCTGAACCACCAAAGTCATACAAGAACAAATCCAAACTCATTTCCCTTTCATTGCAGATTTTTCTCCTTCACTGATTCGTATTTACAAACTTTTATTCCAGGGCTAATTAAGCCTAGGCTTTCCACTATAACGATGAGCAGGAAAAATATATTTACATGTAAGGCATCTACATTAATAATCAGAAGAAGCTCTTTCCTAGGTAATAGAATTATTTCAAGCTTATAGGAAAAGATTGTATAAAACATTTAACTTACAGTCTCAACAAGATAAGAAAACATGTCATCTATGGCATAACAGTTCAAATTTGTTAAGGATTTAGAAGAGAATTGCTAAGTCAAGAAAGATTATTTGGCTTATTGACAACATTTTTTGGAGAGTATACAGTAAGTCCCCTACATATGAATGTGTTTTGTTCTCAAGAGCCTGTTCATAAGTCCAGTTTGTTCATTTAAGTCCAACAAAGTTAGCCAAGGTACCCAAGTACAACAATCATCAGCTATATGGTACTGTACTGTAGTAGGTTTATAAGAATATTCACACAAATAATACATAAAAAAACAAAAAGTAAAGAAAACATTTTTAACCTTACTGGACAGTACCTTGAAAAGTACAGTAGTATAGTGCAACAGTTGGCATACAGGGGCTCGCATCAAGTGAACAGGCAAGAAGAGTTACTGAGTGGAGGAGGGAGGGGAGGTGAGAGATGGTAGAGCTGAAGGACTGTTAGCAGTAGGAGATGGAGGGCAGGCTGCAATTTCACTCATGCCTGACATTGATGGCACAGATTCTGGTTCCTTGCTGGATTCAATTCTATCTAGCCTCTTGAAGAAATGACCCAGTGATATTTGGAAAGTAGCTCTTTTTTTTCTCATAAGATGGCACAGTAACATTGGATTGCATTCTGAAAGCTCCTAAGACTTTTGCATACTGTAAAACGTTCAGGTTCCAAGCCTCAAAAACTAACAGTGTCTCCTCAAGTAAAGAAAATCCCCTTGCCATTTCTTGCATCATGAATCTCTTTGGCTCTTCAGTTACCTCCTCCTCTTGTCTCCTTTGGTGCTTCTTAGCAACATCAGCGACATCACTGCTGCTTTGACCCTTGCTTCCGGACACCCTGGACTTGAAATAAAGATACTGTACTACTGTACTCCATACAAGACTGTACATCAAAGTACACAAAAGTACAGCTACTTGTAGAGGATGCATGCACAACACTGTATGCCTGACCTGTGAATTCATTTACGTGATTGGACAGGCAAACGCACGTTTGTGTCTCTGAAAGATAGCAACCTGAAGATCCACATACAGGGAGACTTACTGTCCAAAGAATAATGGTGATACCTCAACACGTCCAGCTGTGAATTTTTAAGTTTGGGGTTAAAAAAATTCTATGTAATGCCAGGGTAACAAAAACAAGACAAAAACATTTTGCCCTCATTCTTTTCAACAAGTATAAAGGCCATAATAAAGAAGGGTATATAATAATAGAAACAACCTTCATGATAACCCTTTGCCTCTGTTAACTCTGGGAATAACTGCTACTCAAAAGTAGGGCATGTTTTCCAAAGTTAGAGCCTCTGAGTGGCAGAGCCAGGGTTAAGCCCATGTCTATCTTCAAAGTAAGGATAGTTGACAAGTGCCTCTAGAGAGTTTTGTGTGAAAAGTTTGAGAATCAATATATATATAATGTCATATATGAAACGAATTTCCAGTTCAGGTTCAATGCATGATACTGGATGCTTGGGGCTGGTGCACTGAGATGACCCAGAGGGATGGTACGGGTCGGGGGGGTGTTCAGGATGGGGAACACGTGTATACCTGTGGTGGATTCATGTTGATGTATGGCAAAACCAATACAATATTGTAAAGTAATTAACCTCCAATTAAAATAAATAAATTTATATTAAAAATAAATCGTATCTTCATTCAGTATTCTTGCCTGGGAAATTCCAGGGACAAAGGAGCCTGGTAGGCTACACTTCATGCAGTCTTTAAAAAAAAGAAAAGATCCTATTTAAGTAAATTTTTCTTCCTATTAAACCATGGCAAAAGATACTTACATATACCCATATTAAAACAAACAAACAAACAAACAGCAACTTCCCACTCAGACTTGCTGGTGGAAAAAAATGCTCAAAGACACACTCCTTTTGGTCAGATAAACAATTAAAGAATAAAGAAATTAGGATCAAAAGCAGCGGTGGTTAAGAAACCGTGTATTTTTAAAAAAATCATAAAACAGAAAAATTCTAGAATGATCATTCTCAAATTTTAATATAAATATCAAAGCAACTTGAGAAAAACTGAAAATTCAAAATTAATAAAATTATTCTAAATCTCTAAAATTTAGTTTATATTTTTAATAGGAAAATTAAATAGAAGAAGAAAGGGAGGAAGGGAAAACTGTACTAAATGTTGATGTAGAAATGATCCTGTTTCAATTTTGATACAGGTAACTAGAAAAATGTAGGTTTAAATATACTTTTATTCCTCTTTTTAAGTAATCATAAGTAGATAAAAATAGGATGTATCTGCAAAAAATCTGAGTTATATTTACCTTCCTCCCATCTTTAGAAATTTTAGAGTACAGCTGTCCCTCAGCAACTGCTAGGGATTAGTTCCACGACACCTATAAATACCAAAATCAGTGGATGCTCAAGTCCCTTACATAAAATTTCATAATATCTCTATGTACATCTTCCTATATACTTTAAAACATCTCTAGATTGCTTGTAATATTTAATGTAATGTAAACATTATGTAAATAGGTTTCAGCAAGTGGTAAATTCAAGTTTTGCTTTTGGAACTTTCTGAAAGTGTTTTCCTTACTCAGCATTTTTGATCTGCAGTTGGTTGAATCATGTGGAACCCACAGAAATGGATTCACTTGTACAAGCTNAATGTAAACATTATGTAAATAGGTTTCAGCAAGTGGTAAATTCAAGTTTTGCTTTTGGAACTTTCTGAAAGTGTTTTCCTTACTCAGCATTTTTGATCTGCAGTTGGTTGAATCATGTGGAACCCACAGAAATGGATTCACTTGTACAAGCTCTTCAGCAATCTGGGAAGAACATTGTCCAGTTCAACTTCTAATGACTCTCCTTATCTCTTAGCCTGCTCCTTTCCTCCAATATGAATCTTTCTCTTCTATTTTGATTCAGAGCCTTCATGATAATTTATTTTGATTTACTGCATGTGTTTTCCTCTGCAAATTGTATTTACTTTGTTTACACATACATAGGCTCACTTTTTGAAATTGTGAAATATATTAATTTTAAGCATCCCATAGAAGAACTAAATATTTGTAGCTATTTGTTCAAATGCTTACTGCAGTTGTTGACAACTGAGAAGTGTGTTTGGCCCACAAAGAAGAACAGATTCATCAGAAGTAAAAATATTGAAGAAAACTAGTAAGAAATTGAACTTGGTAACATTGAATATTTGCATGTTTTCAAATCTACTCGTCAATCCAAACTGGGTGCCAGTGCTGTAGAATATCATTTTCAGTGGTCACCCACCTCTTTTTCTTACCCCTAAGTCACTTCAGTCATGTTCGACTCTGTGTGACCCCATAGACGGCAGCCCACCAGGCTCCTCCGTNAACTCCAGTACTTTGGCCACCTCATGCGAAGAGTTGACTCATTGGAAAAGACTCTGATGCTGGGAGGGATTGGGGGCAGGAGGAGAAGGGATGACTGAGGATGAGATGGCTGGATGGCATCACTGACTAGATGGACTTGAGTGTGAGTGAACTCCAGGAGTTGGTGATGGACAGAGAGGCCTGGCGTGCTGCAATTCATAGGGTTGCAAAGAGTTGGACATGACTGAGCAACTGAACTGAACTGAAACATTTTCTTATTCTCTTCCTTTTTTTCTTAAAAAGTATTTTTTATTCATCTTTTACATAATTTGTATAGCCTGTTCTGTTATAGCTGATAGAAACAATAATCATATTATATGACACACACACACACACACATATATATATATATCTCATATTTGTCATTTTGGTATTCTAAAGTACATCCTAGATCAAGTCATGCCCACAAAAAATAGGATACTATGATAATGAGTAGGCTTTCTCTGCTAATCATTCTTCGCAGCCACACAGAAACACACATACAAAAATGACCGCATTTTTAGGTGGACATATCATTGTGACCTGTATAAATACTGCATTTTCTATTCCCTTGGCTCTAGGTATATCTATGTGATAGAGGCTTTCTCAGTGGTAGACTTAGAAGAATAAAACAGTTACCTTGGCACCAAAGGACACAAGCCTGGAGTCAAAGATGGAAATAACATGGCACCATGTCACTCAAGCATTTTTTAATCTGATGGCCTCCAAATAGCTGCAACAGTTTCGGTGAAAAGGGAAGACTGGGATGTAGGGAGTGGATGGAGCACAATCTGTAAAAAAAAAAAAAAAAAAAAAAAAAGAAGTCATTTAGACTCAAACACTATCTTAGCACAAGCTAGGCAAGACCACTAGCTTTCCTTATTTACATACAGTCTGAAAACTAAGTTTTTAGAGAATTACTTTGATAATCATTCTTGGCTTGCAAAGGATGGTAATCGTTCAAATCTAACAGTAACAGCTTTCCCTCCCTCCTTCCACAACACACACACACTTACCAGCTATATCACTAGGATTCTGGCTATGAAATTACATAGTCCTCCAAAAGGACATTTTGACAATGTTCACTCAAGATATGATGAAGGAAGAAAACAGCCGAAGAAGAACTTCCCAGAGAGCTATATATTACCAGTTGAACTAGCCAAAGAACTTGTACTTTATGATTTACATACAGCAAGATTTGATCATTGCAATAGACTTACAATAATCACTATGTATTTCTTATTCTTTTCCTTAAATGAGAATTTCATGCTTTATTTCATGCATATATGGTGGGAGAAGAAAACTATGATCCACAGGCCAAACCCAGTTTGCCTATTTGCGTAAATAAAATTTTTACTGGAACAGAGCCACGCCTATCTAGCTTTATATCTGGTTGTTTTCACCCCTCAGTGGCAGTTGAATAGTTGTAACCAAGACATTCTGCTCTTCAAAGCTGAAAATACATACCATCTGGCCCTTTACAAAAAAAGTTTGCTGACCCTGGTCTACGTCATCACTTTATATTGAGCATGCATGCTAACAGCAAATGCTTTGTTTCGAGACTGACAATAACTCTATCAGACTTATGAGGAAAGATTATACATCTAGTAGAGATCCTGGGCTTTAAGCTAGATAGCGTAACTGAATGGAATTTGGCCTTTGAGAAGGGGTGACATAGAAAGAAGTGCAAGGAAAGCTGGGTATTCAGGACAGACTGTGTCAGAGAAAATGTCCACTAGTTCTTTGTTCTTTAGAAAGTAGAAACTTATATAAATATCAGAACTGCACATTTTTGGCCTCCCGAAATATAGTTTTGTTTATCTGTCCTTTTAAATAATAATGCCCATTTATATTAAAGATTTTGCAAGAAATAATCATGAAATTTCTAATTTGGAACTGTTATAAAGATATTGTTGATGCTGCTTATTCATTATGTCATCACCATACTATGTACTCATCTCTCCCAAGAGAAATGATCATGGTACTTATGAAGTTGATATAATTTTTGTAAGTATCCTGGCTCCATTTTGCTGCAACCATGTTTTCCCCAATTCTTTTCACTCTGTTTTTAGCTAGACACGTTATGTAGCACTGCAAGCCACATAACTTTTTTCCTAGAATAAGCAGATTGAAAAATATACAATTTATCAATCAAAAATGAAGCATTACTTCATTTGATCCTAAATATAACTTTCAATTCATTATTTACATTTTTTTAGGGAAAAGGCCAATTCAGTTCAGTTCACTTGCTCAGTCAGGTCCAACTCTTTGTGACCCCATGGCCTGTACAGGATTCACTGCTCATCACCAACTCCTGGAGTTTACTCAGATTCATGTCCATTGAGGCAGTGATGTCATTCAAACATCTCATCCTCTGTTGTCCCCTTCCCATCCAGCCTTCAGCCTTTCCCAGCATCATGGTCTGTCTTTTCATGAACTGAGTCAGTTCTTCACATGAGGTGGCCAAATTATTGGAGTTTCAGCTTCAACATCAGTCCTTCCAATGAATATTAAGGACTGATTTCTTTTAGGATGGACTGGTTGGATCTTCTTGCTGCCCAAGGGACTCTTCAAGAGTCTTCTCTAGCACCACAGTTCAAAAGCATCAATTCTTTGGTGCTCAGCTTTCTTTATAGCCCAATTCTCACATCCATACATGACTACTGGAAAAATCATAAGTTTGACTAGATAGACCTTTGTTGGCAAAGTAATGTCTCTGCTTTTCAATATGCTGTCTAGGTGGGCCATAGCTTATCTTCCAAAGAGCAAGTGTCTTTTAATTTCACGGCTGCAGTCACCATCTGCAGTGATTTTGGAGCCCCCCAAAATAAAATCTCTCATTCTTTCCATTGTTTCCTCATCTATTTGCCATGAAGTGATGGGACCAGGTGCCATGATCACAGTTTTCTGAGTGTTGAGTTTTCAAGCCAACTTTTCACTTTCCTCTTTCCCTTTCATCAATAGGCTCTTTAGTTCTTCTTTGCTTTTTGCCATAAGTGTGGTGTCATCTACATATCTGAGATTTCATGTCCTGGAGTCTGTTGTTCCATGTCCAGTTCTAACTGTTGCTTGTTAACCTGCATACATATTTCTCAGGAGGCAAGTAAAGGCAAATTAAGTAACATGTAAAGGCAATCAAAAAATAACAAAAGAATATATAATATAAATATACACCTAACCCTAGAAACCATATCTTTCCTCCACTTTATCATGTTGTTTTCTTTAAGAATAAAGGTGGTTATAGAGTGACATTTTTCTAAAATATGGACCAAATTAAAAAATTGAAACAGTCCTGAGGTTGTGTTCTAAAGTCTTGAATTTAGAGTCTCATTTTTTTCTGCTTTATGGCTGACAATGGTGAAGAGATTAGTATGTGTATAGAGGGCCCTAAAAACCTTTAAGAAAATTTAGCAGAAACTACACAACATTGTAAATCCACTATAGCCCACTTTAAAAATTAATTAAAAATTGTATTGGTGGATTGGTAGAAAAATGCAAACCACTCCAGAAGTCCATGACATGTAATGATTTTTCATACTGCTGCAACTGCTGAAACATAAATAATTAGGCTAATATGGGATAGAGGCCCATACCTGTAGAGGAAATCTGGCCTACCATTCAGCAGTTAACTTTCAATCTTGTTTCTTTGTTCTTTTCTTATGCTTATGTAGGCAATAACTCATGAAAATAAAAGTGAAGTCCTATTTTCATAGGCTAAAAAAGTAAACAACAATGTTTTGAATGTAAGGTTAAGAAGTCTAAAGTGTTTCTCATCCAGAAAAAAAATTTTTTTGAATAGCAAATTCCCAAAGGTTCCAGATCTATAATATTCAAAACTGTTATATATATGTATATATACATGCAGCAAATAGAGTATATGGAGTTTTACCCCTACTGCAAAAGTTGCACAATAATAGTAACAGAACTTAGTGAAATTTTAAAAAGCAAGTACTCTGTTTTTTCAAGTAATATAGTCCCAGGAAATACGGGGCTATTTCAAAGAGTTCTTTGCATCTGTGACAGTACAAGGAAAAGAGACAGCATTAGCATTTCTTCCTGAAACGCCTGCAGTCTGAGTGGGTCTCAGAAAGGAAGAGATATAAGCAGGAACAGGAGCTCAACACTGATGAAATTCCTGACAAAACGTCTAGGAAAAAGGAGTATCGTGGCTAAATGCAGCGAAGCACATACTGATTCCTACGTTGCTGGCCATGTGGAATGTTACAGTTATGGCTATTCTATAATTACGTTAATTCAAAACAAAAAAAGAGAATGAAAAATTTCATTCTTCCACTCAGACAGTCTATTAAAACTTTCAGACACTCCTGTCATGGCGTAATTCATCATTTAACACGATTTCACAACTATATTTGTGCTTATGTGGTAATTCACAAATGTGAGATCTTGAAAAATATGGTAAGTGATTTTTCCTATGAATGTCAGGATTCTCCTCAGGTTTCTTTTGGCAAACCCACTTAAATTAAAATGATCCCTAGCTAACTGACATCTTCTCCATAACCAGTCTTCCAACTGTTGCATTTCAGCAACCTAGCTGAAATCCAGCTGGCTCAAACACAATTATGATAAAGATCCAAAGTGTTGCTAAGTGACTAGGGAACAGAATTTGAAAACCTGACAAGAAATATTTCCTCGCCTGTGATTGAGGGAAGCAGTGCACAGATGGTCAAGGTGATGCAGATTCTTGAACCCCTCAAAGATTAATTTCTTCTCAGTTCCTACACAGAAAGAGTGATTAATTTTTTTNCATCCAGAAAAAAAATTGTTTTGAATAGCAAATTCCCAAAGGTTCCAGATCTATAATATTCAAAACTGTTATATATATGTATATATACATGCAGCAAATAGAGTATATGGAGTTTTACCCCTACTGCAAAAGTTGCACAATAATAGTAATAGAACTTAATGAAATTTTAAAAAGCAAGTACTCTGTTTTTTTAAGTAATATAGTCCAGGAAATACGGGGCTATTTCAAAGAGTTCTTTGCATCTGTGACAGTACAAGGAAAAGAGACAGCATTAGCATTTCTTCCTGAAACGCCTGCAGTCTGAGTGGGTCTCAGAAAGGAAGAGATATAAGCAGGAACAGGAGCTCAACACTGATGAAATTCCTGACAAAACGTCTAGGAAAAAGGAGTATCGTGGCTAAATGCAGCGAAGCACATACTGATTCCTACGTTGCTGGCCATGTGGAATGTTACAGTTATGGCTATTCTATAATTACGTTAATTCAAAACAAAAAAAGAGAATGAAAAATTTCATTCTTCCACTCAGACAGTCTATTAAAACTTTCAGACACTCCTGTCATGGCGTAATTCATCATTTAACACGATTTCACAACTATATTTGTGCTTATGTGGTAATTCACAAATGTGAGATCTTGAAAAATATGGTAAGTGATTTTTCCTATGAATGTCAGGATTCTCCTCAGGTTTCTTTTGGCAAACCCACTTAAATTAAAATGATCCCTAGCTAACTGACATCTTCTCCATAACCAGTCTTCCAACTGTTGCATTTCAGCAACCTAGCTGAAATCCAGCTGGCTCAAACACAATTATGATAAAGATCCAAAGTGTTGCTAAGTGACTAGGGAACAGAATTTGAAAACCTGACAAGAAATATTTCCTCGCCTGTGATTGAGGGAAGCAGTGCACAGATGGTCAAGGTGATGCAGATTCTTGAACCCCTCAAAGATTAATTTCTTCTCAGTTCCTACACAGAAAGAGTGATTAATTTTTTTTAAGTGTCATTTTTAATCTCTGCTTTAAAGTGTCTGTTGTTAACTCCCATTATCATTTTGGTCTTCCAGGGCTGCGTTCACCACTGCCTGCTGTTTAGAAGCATGCGCTTCCAAGCCTACTACAAGCAGAAGTTTCTGTGGCAATTACAGTTCTTTCAGAGGCCAAGAACACTGAGCTCACATCACATCAGTACTTCCTGCCCTGTACTGATACTGATCAAATTCTGAAAAATAATTCCAGGTTTTGTCCTTAGCCTTAGGGCACAAAACTCTATAGACTCCAGCAATCTGAGAAACTTTATCATGTTTGACACCATATTACTTATAGCAACTATTTGCAACAAGCAGTCTGTAGTACTGATCCTAAAACTTGAAATAGACACGATTCTAGTTCAGAATACTTTAAAATCAATGAAATTGTGGAAATCAGTTTGAAAACTCCTATCAGGACATTGCTGCTGCTGCTGCTGCTAAATCACTTCAGTCGCGTCTGACTCTGCGACCCCACAGACGGCAGCCCAGGACATTAGATTTTTAAAGGCCTCGGCAACAATTTAGCAGGTCCACTCTTTCATTTATGTATCAAAATGTCAATCTTCAAGTCATAGCTTTATTCACTCCCCTCTCCCATTTTCAACAAGTTAATTCATAGTTTCCAGAAAACCCCTCCTCCAAACGTGCAGCCTTAATTTTCCACAACCTACATGTCAGATCATACTTAACCATGAAATTATGAATGCTTTCTCCCTAACATTGAGAAGAAAGCAATATGTTCACTTCTACCACTTTAATTCTGTATTGCACTGGATATTCTATCCAGACACTCAGACAAAGAAAATACATAAAAGTAACATAGATTATCAAATAAGGATTAAACATGTTTTTATTCACAGCTGCTATGATTATGCAGAAAATCCAAAGGGATATGCATGCATACACAGATGTATACTATATACACACATACATACATACATACCCATAAACATAGAATCTAATAAATAAGCATAGCAAGTTTGCAGGATACAAGACAATATATAGAAGTGAAAATTCATAAACGCAAAACTAAAACATTGCTGAAAGAGGGAATAAAAAGAAGCTAAAAGAAAGGAGAATCAATTCCATATTCACAGATAAGAATGCTGAATATTATTAAGATGATAATTCTCCCCAAAGTGATTCAGTGCAGTTTCTATTAAAATTATTGAAGATATATTTTATCAAAATCAAAAATTGACAGTCTGATGCTAAACTGTATAGGGAAATTTAGTGGACCAAAAAAAGTCAAAGTAATCTGAAAAAAAAAAAAGTTGGCAGATTTGCACTTCTTGAGTTCACACTTACTACAAAGCTACAGAAATCAAAACTATGTGGTACTGGCCTAAGGAAAAATATATACATCCATGGAATAGAGTTGCTACTCCTGAAATAAACCATTAAATATATGGTTAATTGATTTTTCACAAAGATTCCAATATTTCTTTGATGAAAAGACGGTATTTTCAACAAATGGTACATTTCCATTTCCCTACTGATTTGGAAGTTGTCAGTTCTAGTTCATACTTCCTGATAGCTCTGAATGTTTTACTAAATCTGTCAGATACAGAAACTGCTAGATTTCTAACCAATTTTCTTTTTTTCTTTTTTTTTTTAATTTTCTGTCTCTAAGAGAATCTTCACCTAGTTGGGGGCTGTTTGAAAACAACCTTCCAATTTCCTGTGAAATTTCAGCAAATGTGACTAAGTCTAGAGCCAACATAATATAGGTTGAAGTTTGGGGTTAAGATTTCCAGCAAAGCTTTCTTCAAAGAGTGGTCTGAGTTAATCGGGAAATCATTTGCCTTTGACAAGCTCTTACTACCTGCTGTCTTTGTCCCGGTGACTGCCAACTGGCCACAGTGCAAGAAATTACAGTCCTTGACTTCCAATAAAATGCAAAAGATAGCAGTGCAGAGTCTGGATTTCTAAAAAATGTGGAACAGCCCACATCTCTCTTAGACTGCATACGTTTTGTCTTATTTTATATGATAGAAAATTAGTCCCTAAGCTATTTAAGGCAGCCATTTTTGTATTTCTATTACAGGAACTTAAACAATTTAATAACGCTAAATAAATTTCATATTTAATTACTAACCTAGATGTGGGGTGAAGTCGCTCAGTCGTGTCCGACTCTTTGCGACCCCATGGACTGTAACCTACTAGGTTCCTCTGTCCATGGGATTCTCCAGGCAAGAATACTGGAGTGGGTTGCCATTTCCTTCTCCAGGGTATCTTCCCGACCCAGGGATCAAACCCAGGTCTCCCGCATTGGAGGCAGATGCTTTAACCTCTCAGCCACCAGGGAAGCCCAATTACTAACCTAACATCTCTCTAAAACATCAACTTAAAATATATTAAATTTAATTATCTCCACCTTCTAATGTAGGCTACTGCTATGGTTGACTATAATTTTAATTCAATTTGTGTTTTTTTTCAATTTATTTTTCCTTATAAGCCCATAAATTAGATGTCTTAGTATTGCTTTATAACAATATTTATTTGGATCCATTTGCATAGTTAGCAAAATGCTTTGTTTATCATTCTTTTTTCAACTTTAGACCTAACTTATGGCTAATTTCCTTTATTTCTGAAGTGTATTTTTATGCTGTGCATCTGTTAATGGTCCTCTCAGTTTTTGTTTACCTGAACATGTTGATCTTTTTATGAAAGATCTGCTTGGGACTTGATTTAAGGTTTAACTTTATATCTGTACTTTTGTAATATTATGTTACTTATTTAGCATCCGTTGTTTCATTTGAGAAGTCTACTGCCAGTATCACTGTCTTTCCTTTGGAGATGATCTGTTAATTCTACCTTTATGAATTCATATCTTTCATTAATTTTGGAAAATTCTCAACCATCTTTTCTATTTCCTATTCTAAGAAATGACTCAGTCTATCTACCAAATCTATAAAACTGATATATTTCACATTTTGTGGTCTCTATATGTGTCTCCTGCATTCTCAGGAGTTCCTTCAGGGAGTTCTTTCTTCTACCTTACAAATTCTGTTTCATCTGTATGTAACCTATCAATTAACCCACTCACTGTGCCATCATCAAGTTCAGTTTCTATGTTTTTTAGATTTAAAAGTTTTTTTTTTCAAATCTTCCTAGTAATTTGGATAAACATATGTCTATAGCTTACTGTTTTTATGTTTACTTTTCAATTTTCTAAACATTTCATATCTAATTCTATTTTTTATATTTCATTGAGATAGAGTTGATATATAACTTTATATTAGTTTAACTGGTACAACATAATAATTTGATATATGCATTTTTGCAAAATAATTAGCACAAAAGTTTAGTAAACATCTGTCACCTCACACAGTTACATAATTTCCCTGTGATGAGAACTTTTAAAATCTGTTTCCTAACAACTTTCAAATATACAGTAGCATTTTGGTACCTATAGTCAATATAAGGTACATCTGTACTATTATTTATTCTTATAATTGGAAGTTTGTTCTTTTTGACTATCTTTATCCATTTCCTCTCACCCCAGAACCTCTGGGCAAAACCAACCCATTCTCTGTGTCTGTGATTCAGTACTTTTAAGTTCCACATATTAGTAAGATTATATAGTATTTCTCTCTCTCTCTGACATTTCACTTAGCATAATGCCCACAAGGTTCATCCATGTTGTCAAACATTGCAAGAGTCCCTTCTTTTAATGGCTGCATAATATTTCAATGTTTCTGCATGTGGTGTGTGTATCATATATTCCTTATCCAGTTATCCTTCGATGAACACTTGAGCTGTTTTCAGTCTTGACTACTCTAAATAATGCTATAATAAACATGGAAGTGAATATATTTTTTTGAGACAATGATTTCATTTCCTTTGGGTATATGCCCAGAATTAAAATTATTGGATCATATAGTAGCTTTATTCTTAATTTTTAGAGATTCCCCATATTTTTTCTATAATGACTGTTCCAATTTGCATTCCCACCAACAGTGCACAAAGGTTTCCTTCTTCCTATATCCTTACTAACACTTGGGATCCTTTGTCTTTTTGATGATGTCATTCTAACATTTGTGCAGTAATATCTCATTGTGGTTTTGATTTGCATTTTTCTGATAATTAGTGATATCAAGCACCTTTTTTTTATGTATCTGTGACCATTTGTAAGTCATCTTTGGAAAAAGGGTCNTTCCTTCTTCTTATATCCTTACTAACACTTGGGATCCTTTGTCTTTTTGATGATGTCATTCTAACATTTGTGCAGTAATATCTCACTGTGGTTTTGATTTGCATTTTTCTGATAATTAGTGATATCAAGCACCTTTTTATGTATCTGTGACCATTTGTAAGTCATCTTTGGAAAAAGGGTCTATTCAGTTCCTCTGCCCAATTTTTCTTTTGATCAGGTTATTTGAATTTTTCTTTCTTCAGTTATATGAGTTTTTTAGGGATGTTTCCTATGGCTCAGTGACAAAGAGTTGGCTTGCAATGCAGGAGACGTGCAAGACATTGGTTCGATCCCTGGATTGGGAAGATCCCCTGGAGGAGGAAATGACAACCCACTCCAGTACTCTTGCCTGGAAAATCTCATGGACAGAAGAGCATGGTGGGTACAGTCCATAGGGCTGCAGCATCAGAGGCAACTTAGCAACTGAGAACACAGCCACGAGTTCTTTATATATTTTGGATGTCATCACATCATCAAGCTTATAATTGCAAATACTTTCTACCATTCTATAGGTTGCCTGTCTATTTTGTTTATAGTTTCTTTTGCTGTGCAGAGCTTTTAGTTTGATGCTGATCTACTTTATTTTTGCTCTTGCTTGGTCTTTCCTTTTGGTATCAGATCTAAACAATTATTGCCAAGCCCCAGGTCAAATAATTTTACTCTGTGTTTCCTTCTAGGTGTTATGTGGTTTTATGATTGCAGGTCTTCCATCCATTTTGAGTTGATTTTCATGTACAGTCAGGGAAACCTAGTGTGCTGCACTCCATGGTGTCACAGAGTCTTCAATGACTAAGCAACTGAATAATAACAACATAAGACAGTGACCACGTGTCCTTCTTTTGCAAGTGGCTACCGGGTTTTCTCGGGCTTCCTAGGCAATGCTAGCGGTAAAGAAACTGCTAGCCAGTGCTAGAGACCTAAGAGACACAGGTTCGATTCCTGGGTCAGGAAGATCCCCTAGAGGAGGGCATGGCAGCCCTTTCCAGTGTTATTGCTTGGAGAATTCCATAGACAGAGGTGCCTGGAAGGCCACAGTCCAAGGAATTGTGAAGAGTAGGACACTACTGGAATGACTTTTAGCACACACACCCACAGACATCATTTTCTCGGCACTGTTAATTGAAGAAACTATCCTTTTTCCTATTATATATTTTTGTCATCTGTGTTGTGAATGATTGACTACATATGCATGGGTTTACATCTGGCCTCTCTAATCTATTCCATTAATCTATATCTCTGCTTTTATGATTTTCTATATACAGTTTTATGTCATCTGTAAATAGAGACAGTTTTACTTCCTTTCTAATTTGAATGCCTTTTATTTTATTTCATTTTATTTTCATGGTTATTGCTGTTCAATCACTCAGTCATGTCCAACTGTTTGCAGTCCCATGGACTGGGGCACACCAGGCTTCCCTGTCCTTCACCACCTCCCACAGTTCACTCAAACTCATGTCCATTGAATTGGTGATGCCATCGAACCATTTCATCCTCTGTCATCCCCTTCTCCTCCTGCCTTAAATCTTTCCTAGCATCAGGGTCTTTTCTAATGAGTTAGCTCTTTTCATCTGGTGGCCAGAGTATTGGAGTTTCAGCTTCAGCATCAGTATTTCCAATGAATAGTCAGGATTCACTTCCTTTAGGATTGACTGGTTGGATCTGCTTGCAGACTAAGGGACTCTCAAGAGTCTTCTCCAACACCACAGTTCAAAAGCAACAATTCATCAGTGCTCAGCCTTCTTAAATGGTCCAGCTCCAACATCCATACATGACTACTGGAAAAAGCATAGCTTTGACTAGATCAACCTTTGTCAACAAAGTGATGTCTCTGCTTTTTAATACACTATGTATGTTAGTCATAACTTTTCTTCTAAGAAGCAGGCATCTTTTAATTTCATGGCTGCAATCACTGTCTACAGTGATTGGAGCCCAAGAAAATAAAGTCTGTCAGTGTTTCCATTGTTTTTCCATCTATTTGCCATGAAGTGATGGGAGTGGATGCCATGATCTTTGTTTTTTGAATGCTGACTTTTAAGCCAGGTTTCTCACTCTCCTCTTTCATCCTCATCAAGAGGCTCTTTAGTTCTTCTTTGCTTTCTGCCATTAGGGTGGTGCTAACTGCATATCTGAGGTTATTGATATCTCTCCTGGAAATCTTGATTACTGCTTGAGCTTCATTCATTTTGCATGATGCACCCTGCATATAAGTTAAATAAGCAGGGTGACAATACACAGCCTTGACGTACTTCTTTCCAAATTTGGAACCAGTCCTTTGTTCCATGTCCATTTCTAACTATTGCTTCTTGACCTTCATACAGGTTTCTCAGGAGTCAGGTAAGGTGGTCTGGTATTCCNAGTAGCTTTATTCTTAATTTTTAGAGATTCCCCATATTTTTTCTATAATGACTGTTCCAATTTGCATTCCCACCAACAGTGCACAAAGGTTTCCTTCTTCCTATATCCTTACTAACACTTGGGATCCTTTGTCTTTTTGATGATGTCATTCTAACATTTGTGCAGTAATATCTCATTGTGGTTTTGATTTGCATTTTTCTGATAATTAGTGATATCAAGCACCTTTTTTTTATGTATCTGTGACCATTTGTAAGTCATCTTTGGAAAAAGGGTCTATTCAGTTCCTCTGCCCAATTTTTCTTTTGATCAGGTTATTTGAATTTTTCTTTCTTCAGTTATATGAGTTTTTTAGGGATGTTTCCTATGGCTCAGTGACAAAGAGTTGGCTTGCAATGCAGGAGACGTGCAAGACATTGGTTCGATCCCTGGATTGGGAAGATCCCCTGGAGGAGGAAATGACAACCCACTCCAGTACTCTTGCCTGGAAAATCTCATGGACAGAAGAGCATGGTGGGTACAGTCCATAGGGCTGCAGCATCAGAGGCAACTTAGCAACTGAGAACACAGCCACGAGTTCTTTATATATTTTGGATGTCATCACATCATCAAGCTTATAATTGCAAATACTTTCTACCATTCTATAGGTTGCCTGTCTATTTTGTTTATAGTTTCTTTTGCTGTGCAAAGCTTTTAGTTTGATGCTGATCTACTTTATTTTTGCTCTTGCTTGGTCTTTCCTTTTGGTATCAGATCTAAACAATTATTGCCAAGCCCCAGGTCAAATAATTTTACTCTGTGTTTCCTTCTAGGTGTTATGTGGTTTTATGATTGTAGGTCTTCCATCCATTTTGAGTTGATTTTCATGTACAGTCAGGGAAACCTAGTGTGCTGCACTCCATGGTGTCACAGAGTCTGCAATGACTAAGCAACTGAATAATAACAACATAAGACAGTGACCACGTGTCCTTCTTTTGCAAGTGGCTACCGGGTTTTCTCGGGCTTCCTAGGCAATGCTAGCGGTAAAGAAACTGCTAGCCAGTGCTAGAGACCTAAGAGACACAGGTTCGATTCCTGGGTCAGGAAGATCCCCTAGAGGAGGGCATGGCAGCCCTTTCCAGTGTTATTGCTTGGAGAATTCCATAGACAGAGGTGCCTGGAAGGCCATAGTCCAAGGAATTGTGAAGAGTAGGACACTACTGGAATGACTTTTAGCACACACACCCACCGACATCATTTTCTCTGCACTGTTAATTGAAGAAACTATCCTTTTTCCTATTATATATTTTTGTCATCTGTGTTGTGAATGATTGACTACATATGCATGGGTTTACATCTGGCCTCTCTAATCTATTCCATTAATCTATATCTCTGCTTTTATGATTTTCTATATACAGTTTTATGTCATCTGTAAATAGAGACAGTTTTACTTCCTTTCTAATTTGAATGCCTTTTATTTTATTTCATTTTATTTTCATGGTTATTGCTGTTCAATCACTCAGTCATGTCCAACTGTTTGCAGTCCCATGGACTGGGGCACACCAGGCTTCCCTGTCCTTCACCACCTCCCACAGTTCACTCAAACTCATGTCCATTGAATTGGTGATGCCATCGAACCATTTCATCCTCTGTCATCCCCTTCTCCTCCTGCCTTAAATCTTTCCTAGCATCAGGGTCTTTTCTAATGAGTTAGCTCTTTTCATCTGGTGGCCAGAGTATTGGAGTTTCAGCTTCAGCATCAGTATTTCCAATGAATAGTCAGGATTCACTTCCTTTAGGATTGACTGGTTGGATCTGCTTGCAGACTAAGGGACTCTCAAGAGTCTTCTCCAACACCACAGTTCAAAAGCAACAATTCATCAGTGCTCAGCCTTCTTAAATGGTCCAGCTCCAACATCCATACATGACTACTGGAAAAAGCATAGCTTTGACTAGATCAACCTTTGTCAACAAAGTGATGTCTCTGCTTTTTAATACACTATGTATGTTAGTCATAACTTTTCTTCTAAGAAGCAGGCATCTTTTAATTTCATGGCTGCAATCACTGTCTACAGTGATTGGAGCCCAAGAAAATAAAGTCTGTCAGTGTTTCCATTGTTTTTCCATCTATTTGCCATGAAGTGATGGGAGTGGATGCCATGATCTTTGTTTTTTGAATGCTGACTTTTAAGCCAGGTTTCTCACTCTCCTCTTTCATCCTCATCAAGAGGCTCTTTAGTTCTTCTTTGCTTTCTGCCATTAGGGTGGTGCTAACTGCATATCTGAGGTTATTGATATCTCTTCTGGAAATCTTGATTACTGCTTGAGCTTCATTCATTTTGCATGATGCACCCTGCATATAAGTTAAATAAGCAGGGTGACAATACACAGCCTTGACGTACTTCTTTCCAAATTTGGAACCAGTCCTTTGTTCCATGTCCATTTCTAACTATTGCTTCTTGACCTTCATACAGGTTTCTCAGGAGTCAGGTAAGGTGGTCTGGTATTCCCATCTCTTTAACAGTTTCCATTGTTTGTTGTGATCTACACAGGCAACCCGCTCCAGTATTCTTGCCTGGAGAATCCCATGGATGGAGGAGCCTGGTGAGCTACAGTCCACAGGGTCACAAAGAGTCGGACACAACTGAGCGACTTCACTCACTCATTCACTCACACAGTCAAAAGCTTTAGCATAGTCAATGAAGAAGAAATAGATATTTTTCTGAAATTCCTTTGCCTTTTCTATGATCCAGTGGATGTTGGCAATTTGATCTCTGGTTCCTCTGTCTTTTCTAAATACATTTTTGCCTAATTGCTCTGGCTAAGACTTCTAATACTACACTGAACAAAATGATTAGGGTAGTTACCTTGTCTTGTTACTATTCTTAAAGGAAAAAAGGTTTTTTTTATATCTTATTTTTTGAAGATAATATCAAAGGTTGAAATAAAGATAAACATATAGACAAGAGAGACAACAGAAAAATATCAGAGAAACTAACAGCTGATTTTTTGAATATACAATACTAGCAAATATTAACCAGTTTAAGACCCTGCTATTTGCCAGCCATAGCCATTTTTATTTCTCTTAAAAACTTTATGAGACAGATTATCTTTGGCCCCATTTTACACATGATGGGGTAAAGCACTGGAAATGTATCTGCAGTTATGAATTAGTTTCTCCTCTCCCCATTCTGCCTTATATATGATCTCTCCTTTCTCATGCTAACAACTCTTGAAGCAAAGATCCAGGTAATATAAGACTTATGTTCTCTGGGTGATTAAATAGTTAATCATACTTCCTGAGGTAGATACCTGGACTTTTTAAATAATACTACAACTCATGCTTCATGCGTCCTGCCTCTCTTTTTTTCTCAGCATTCACTGTTGCTATAAATGTATGGATCTTTGCCCATTAGCTTTCCTTGGCTGGAATTGCCAAGAATTAACATTCTCAAGAAGAACCCTCAACCAATGAAGAAGAGAAATTGATGAATACATACTACAGCTCTGTCCTTATTAATGGACCAAATAGCTTCCAAGGCTCCAATGGGAATTAGCCCCCATTGGACACTGTGCAAGCCTCTATTCATTAATATGCTTTGAATGACTTCTATACCCTTCTAATCTCACTTGTTAAAAGAATCACTCCAAATAATCTGCCAACACTAAAACTCTTGAATTAGGGTCTGTTTATGGTGGAACTCAGCCTAAGTCAAATACTATATGAGTTTATTTCTTTATTGGAAGCTAGGAAAGTTGAAGATAACTCTCCACAGGTAGATTTTATTCTTTATAATGAACTATTAAGCTCCTTTCCCCCATCCACCTGATATTTCCAAATGACCATAACTTTGGGAGCTCCAAAGCTATGTTTTATAAGTTGTCTATAGAAGAAAAGCTACCCACCCTCAATTCGACTATTTAGACTGAATAACAAGTATCTCAGCATTGACCATAATAGAAAAAAAGTCATAGGCAGCCCTTATTGAGATGGTCTCATCTACAAAGGGCTTCAGAGACCTTTGAATGAGCTATGTGTTTGATAGAAGTTTCTTTATTGATAAATAACTCCTTTTCTCCTTCACTGGATTTTGCTAGTTTTACTGTAGATATAGATACAGATAAATAGCAATGGGACATTTGGAAAAGCCATAGGGATATTGGGAAAAGCAGTAGGGAAGTTAAGACAATAGCCATATTTAATTTGGTTTATTTTAGAATAATTATATAATACACCATTTCCTGCATTCAAATATACTGCAAAATTTCAAATAATTTATGGACATTATATATTGACATATTTAGTATTTTCATGTTTGTTGTAATCAAGAATTTGTATTTCATAAATGAACATGGATAAGATGGGAGGATCCCTTGGAGTAGAAAAGGGCAACCCACTCCAGTATTCTTGACTGAAATATTTCATGGACAGAGTGGGCTGGTGGGCTACAGTCCATGGGGTCGCAGAGTCAGGCACGACTGAGTGACTGAGCATATGCTCACTGAGCATATGATGACTCTAAGAATTAAGTATTTTCCCATATCCTAAGAAAAGTAGCGTGCTAGAGTCATGCATCAGAAAATCTGAAATAAAATAAAGTTAATGGACAAAATTTTGAGTGAAATAAATCTTTTTCTATCTGTTCTAACTTAATTGTACAAAATCACTAGAATAACTTTTAAAAAACATATATCCCAAGATTAATGTCTATACTCTCCTCTTAAGATAAAAGAAAACCTCTGTAACAGCTTGCAAGACTTTTCATAATCTCCTTGTTGTCATAAGTGAGAGTCACTCAGTTGTGCCTGACTCTTTGGCCAGAATACTGGAGTGGGTAGCTTTTCCCTTCTCCAGGAGATCTTCCCAGCCCAGGGATTGAACCCAGGTCTCCTGTACTGCAGGCAGATTCTTTACCAGCTGAGCCACAATGGAAGCCCAAGAATATTGGAGTGCATAGCCTTTCCCTTCTCCAGCAGATATTCCCGACCCAGGAGTCAAACCAGGGTTTCCTGCATTACTGGCATATTCTTTACCAACTGAGCTATTAGGGAAGCCCATAACCTCATGATTACTTCAAACCTTTCTCCACACCCTAACACCACTCTACCTCTTAGCCTTTATCTGGTCCTTTAGTAGTCAAAATATTACCTACCTCAGGTTAGTTCTGCATGTAGTATTTTCTTAGATCATGGTCTTATTATGAAATTTTCAAAAATTCAAACTTTTCTAACTAAAAGTAAGGGGACTTGGTGCTAAATCACTCACTAGCATTTATTTTCTACTGATAAATGTGTATCTCAGGAAAGAAGCCTTTCGTTTGTTAAGAGCTGCAATACCTTCTAAAAGATCTGAAGATAAGAGTGTAAAATGACACTTGGGCCTGGATCAGAGAAATATCTGTAATTTTTGTTTGCAAATCTTGCCATTTTATTTCTCTAAGGGAAAAACGGGTTCAGGTTTATGCAATTTACATAATAGACTTATTTTAAATAATTTACTTCCCACATTTCAATTATCTTTCTATTTCATGTATAATCAGGCTAATAGATTAAAGTGAAAGTGAAAGTGAAGTCGCTCAGTTGTGTCTGACTCTTTGCGACTCCATGGACTGTAGCCCACTAGGCTCCTCAGTCCTTGGAATTCTCTAGGCAAGAGTACTGGAGTGGGTTGCCATTTCCTTCTCCAGGGGATCTTCCCAACCCAGGGATCGAATCTGGGTCTCCTTCATTGCAGGCAGACGTTTTACCATCTGAGCCACAGGGAAGCCAAGTGCCTACTAATTCTCTAAATTTAGAAACAATCCATCCTTAACTGAGCAGAACTAGAATGACTGTTTATAGCATCATCATAATCACTATAATGTCCCTTGTGGTAGTAGGATGTATTACCATCTCAGCAAAATATGCCAACAATATTTCACTTCATATCAATATCAATTTCTATTATGCATGACTTCTACCTATAAAATTGACCCTGAGATATGTCTCACTAGTGTGTCTTGCTGTAATAAATTATATTTTTTACAAGCCATGATTTTTCGGATCCTATGCTAGAAATGATAGTAGTAGCATTAAGGTAAACTTGAGATTGTTTATGTGAATTTGGGGGCTGAACCCTATTAATGCACTTCATCTATTGGTCTCAAATATTTACACGGTGATAAGTTGCCTCTTGTAAAAATAATTCAAATGAACAGTGATTGATGTTGAGAGTATGTCTGAAAAGAAACTATCAGTGTTGAGTGGCAAGAAGCATGGCAAGATTGAAATCCAGCAGTTCTACTGGGCAATGAATAACTTCAAAAATTGGAGACATGTGTATATGTATGTAAGTATATGAATATATCAAGAAACATTTATATAATGCATATTAAATATGATATGATATAATATATATGGTTTCCCTGGTGGCTCAGATGGTTAAGAATCTGCCTGCAATGCTGGAGACCTGGGTTTGATCCCTGGGTTGGGAAGTTCCCCTGGAGAAGGAAATGGCAACCCATTCCAGTATTCTTGCCTGGAGAATTCCATGGAGAGAGGAGCCTAGCAGGCTACAGTCCATGGGGTAGCAAAGACTTGGATATGACTGAGTGACTAACACTTTCATTACATATATATAGAGAGAGAGACAGACAGACAGACAGCATGAAACATCTGGAACTTAGGACATTTATACACTCAGAGAGGGCAAGAGAAATCCATGGGGAATTTAAGTAGTGAACTGAATAGGAAGGTATTTTCCCTTGTTAATGAACTTGACTTTAAAGTGGGTTTGGAGAGAGCCTTAGCTGGGTGAAGGAAAATAAAGAAGTAGACCTGTGTCAGTAAGTAGAACAAAGTGGTACTGGGTTGAGCAGCATTAGTTCAAAGGAAGCAGTTGGAGACACTGTCTTAACTGTCCTCTTTCTGGGAAGTGGTCAAACAAGAAAGGAATTGAATTCAGAATATTATAGTCAGCTGGCATGCTAATACAATGACCAAAAACAAGATGAGTCAGAATTTATAAGCATTCCTTAAAGCAGTGGTTTTCAAAGTATGAGCCCTGAATCAGTAACATGAGAGTCAACTCTGGACATTAGAAATGTTTAGAAATGCACAGAGAACTATGACCTGGACTGAACAAACTGAGACTCTGGAATGGGAGTCACTGTTTGGGTGATGCATGCTAAACTTGAGAAACACTGCCCCAACGATTTCCCAAATATTTTCCAAAAAAAAAAAAAGATTATGTTGGGCTTCCCTGGTGGTTCAGACAGTAAAGAATCTGCCTGCAATGCAGGAGACCTGAGTACAGCCCCTCGGTTAGGAAGATCCCCTGAAGAGAATGGATACCTACTCCATTATTCTTGCCTGGAGAATTCCATGGACAAAGGCGCATGGAGGGCTACACTCTATGGGATCACAAAGCGTTGGACATAAATGAGCAACTAACACTTTCATCTGGAAAAAAGATTGGATTTATTGGATTTTAAACAGTTAACTAGATTGGTAGCTTTAAAGAAAGAGTCAGTGAAACTCTGGTTTGAAGTACAGATTGATAAGATTTGGACATAAATATATTCATTAATATGACTGCATTTAAATTCATGTCTGAGTAGTCACAAGAATATTTTGGCTACATAAAGTTACTGAATTTTTTCAATTTGAGAAATTATGTCCTAAAATTCCTTTTTAAAATACAAAGCACTTATTTTAAGGAATGTACATTTTTATTATGATAAAAGTTCAAAACTAGTCAGAGACAGACTTCTGATGTCTAATTTTACACTTCTACAGATGAATTCAGCATCTCCCCAAATTTATTTAAAGTCTATTTCTGTGATAAATGTAGGAACCCTAAAATCATGGCGGCTCGATCATTAACCAGTTACTCAATTTTATTGCTATTCAGAATAAAGCTAAACACCTACTAATAAATGGATGTTTTTAAAAGGCTTCACAAATTAGCACTGCATTCATTGCTCACATGAGACACCGTAAAAACAGACTGTAGACATAAGTAGCTAAATGTGAATCTCTTAAATTTATCAGTCCAGTTCATTCGCTTAGTTCTGTCTGACTCTTTGTGACCCCATGGACTGCAGCATGTGGGGCTTCCCTGTCCATCAACATCTGGAGCTTACTTAAACTCATGTCCATCGAGTCAGTGATGCCATCCAACCATCTCATCCTCTGTCTTCCCCTTCTCCTTCTGCCTTCAATCTTTCCCAGTATCAAGNCTGCAGCATGTGGGGCTTCCCTGTCCATCAACACCTGGAGCTTACTTAAACTCATGTCCATCGAGTCAGTGATGCCATCCAACCATCTCATCCTCTGTCTTCCCCTTCTCCTTCTGCCTTCAATCTTTCCCAGTATCAAGATCTTTTCCAGTGAGTTAGTTCTTTGTATCATGTGGCCAAAGTATTGGAGCTTCAGCTTCAGTACTTCCAATGGATATTTAGGACTGGCTTCCTTTAGGATCAACTGGTTGGATCTCCTTGCAGTCCAAAGGACTCTCAAGAGTCTTCTCCAACACCACAGTTCAAAAGTATCAGTTCTTCAGTGCTCAGCTTTCTTTACAGTCAACTCTGTCATCCATATACGACTACTGGGAAAACCAAAGCTTTCACTAGATGGAACTTTGTTGGCAACAAAGATATGCAGGAAATATACCTGATACAACTGTGCATTCAACACAGAGCCAGGGAGTGCCACTTAACTTTTCTGGAACATGTATAATCTGATAGGTTGCAACTGTATTTTCAGGTATTATTGGAACCTTTGATGTTTCTAAAGAATGAACAAACACTCAAAAATCATACTGCAAAAGATTTTTTTCATTCTGTCTTCTGCCTGACACAAGTGAATGCTATGCAGAAACAACATGGCATGTAAGGGATGTTAAAATAATGTCCTGATTGCTGAATTCATATTATCCTCTCACTAGGGAGCCATTGGCCTCAAAGATTAAATAAAAATAAATAACAGAAAGAATCCATTCTTGTGGTTGCCAACTGAAAATAAATTAAAAGCTGCTTCCTTTTTAACTATGTTCAATTGTCCTTGTCAGCGGGGACCATGCTTTGGAAATATAAAAGAATATATTTAGTTCTTGATGAAAGAATAATAATTTGGTAATTTCTCCTAGGAAAAAAAAAGCATTAAAGCTATAGTTATACAAAATCATTTTACTGTCTACAAAATTTTTCAGATTTAAGAATAAATGCTTTGGAAAAAATTATCACAACATCCCAGTTGCACATTTTAAATACCTTATTTAGAAAGAGGAATTAGAAAAAAACTGAAGCATACATAGACTAACAGGGTATTTTGATGTCTTAGAAATCAGTTGTAGAAATGAAACCATAAATCTTGTTATCTAAATGATCTTGCCAGTATAATCCTGCTTCAATCAGAAATGATTTGAAGAAGGAGTAAGAAAGTCAAATTTATACTTTACAAAGTATAAAATAAACTTTACAATAAAATAATAATAAGATTGCTCAATGTTCTACTTACACAGTATGAGCTAGTCTGGATGTTTTTTTTTACTATCATAATTTTTGTTTGTTTGTTTGTTTGTTTTTTTTTAAAAAAAGGCAAGTATGGAATTGTTGACTCCAAAAGGAGTTTTAGGTAATAAAAACAAAAGAAAGGAACATAGCAATAATTTTTATTAAGTGTACTGAAGTAAATACCATTGTATATACAATTGCATATTATATGAAAGTCCAGCTATATTATATATTATATGAGTGTCCCTGGTGGCTCAGAAGTTAAAGTGTCTGCCTGCAATGCGGGAGACCTNAAAACAAAAGAAAGGAACATAGGAATAATTTTTATTAAGTGTACTGAAGTAAATACCATTGTATATACAATTGCATATTATATGAAAGTCCAGCTATATTATATATTATATGAGTGTCCCTGGTGGCTCAGAAGTTAAAGTGTCTGCCTGCAATGCGGGAGACCTGGGTTCGATCCCTGGGTTGGGAAGATCCCCTGGAGAAGGAAATGGCAACCCACTCTAGTATTCTTGCCTGGAGAATACCATGGACGGAGGAGCNTGCAACTGTATTTTCAGGTATTATTGGAACCTTTGATGTTTCTAAAGAATGAACAAACACTCAAAAATCATACTGCAAAAGATTTTTTTCATTCTGTCTTCTGCCTGACACAAGTGAATGCTATGCAGAAACAACATGGCATGTAAGGGATGTTAAAATAATGTCCTGATTGCTGAATTCATATTATCCTCTCACTAGGGAGCCATTGGCCTCAAAGATTAAATAAAAATAAATAACAGAAAGAATCCATTCTTGTGGTTGCCAACTGAAAATAAATTAAAAGCTGCTTCCTTTTTAACTATGTTCAATTGTCCTTGTCAGCGGGGACCATGCTTTGGAAATATAAAAGAATATATTTAGTTCTTGATGAAAGAATAATAATTTGGTAATTTCTCCTAGAAAAAAAAAAGCATTAAAGCTATAGTTATACAAAATCATTTTACTGTCTACAAAATTTTTCAGATTTAAGAATAAATGCTTTGGAAAAAATTATCACAACATCCCAGTTGCACATTTTAAATACCTTATTTAGAAAGAGGAATTAGAAAAAAACTGAAGCATACATAGACTAACAGGGTATTTTGATGTCTTAGAAATCAGTTGTAGAAATGAAACCATAAATCTTGTTATCTAAATGATCTTGCCAGTATAATCCTGCTTCAATCAGAAATGATTTGAAGAAGGAGTAAGAAAGTCAAATTTATACTTTACAAAGTATAAAATAAACTTTACAATAAAATAATAATAAGATTGCTCAATGTTCTACTTACACAGTATGAGCTAGTCTGGATGTTTTTTTTTACTATCATAATTTTTGTTTGTTTGTTTGTTTGTTTTTTTTTAAAAAAAGGCAAGTATGGAATTGTTGACTCCAAAAGGAGTTTTAGGTAATAAAAACAAAAGAAAGGAACATAGCAATAATTTTTATTAAGTGTACTGAAGTAAATACCATTGTATATACAATTGCATATTATATGAAAGTCCAGCTATATTATATATTATATGAGTGTCCCTGGTGGCTCAGAAGTTAAAGTGTCTGCCTGCAATGCGGGAGACCTGGGTTCGATCCCTGGGTTGGGAAGATCCCCTGGAGAAGGAAATGGCAACCCACTCTAGTATTCTTGCCTGGAGAATACCATGGACGGAGGAGCCTGGTGGGCTACAGTCCATGGGATCACAAAGAGTCAGACACAACTGAGGGACTTCACTTAACTTCACTTCCGGCTATATAAATTACGTAATCAAAATTAATGTTAAAAATTAACACTGCAGCATTCTTATTCCAAAACTATTTTTTAAAGATATAATTAGTCATCAAAATATAATCTCTCTCTTAAAACAAGGTAAACCCCTGTTCTTAAACTGTGCTTCTAGATCTTGAATAGATCTATTTGAATAGATCTAAATCTACTTTTCATTTGTTCTCTAAAGGATATGTATTATATCTTCACATTTAATTGCAAAGATCACGTATTCATATGCATCTACAGTCCAGAGTGTGTATGCACAGATTTGTTCTAACACCCATAGAGTTCATATCCCTGTGTTACTGCCTTATATTTGGTATAAAGCAAGGTTAACATTCAATTTGAACATGGTGCTGGCTATCATTGCTTACATTCCCAAATAAAATTAATTGATCTGTTATTCAGCATTTATACACACTGTAAAATTATTCACATACCTTCTTAAGGTATATAAACCAACTCCAGGCCTCTCTTTTTTCCAACTATCTTGATGAATTTTCATGCAATGTGTTAAAAAGGATTTGCTCCTCTCATTCTCTTCCACTAGAAAAATGCTTAAAATTTTGAGAGCAAGAAAGTAATATACTTGTCATATATAATATAATAAAAGTTATTAACTGAAATTCACTACTCAATCTACATATTCTGTCTCAAAGCATGACAATGACCCTGCACTGTTGGGATTATTAATTTCATTAAAGCAATATTGAGAAAGAAAAATGGAACTGGAGGAATAAAACTCCCTGATTTCAGATGATTCTACAAATCTATAGTAACCAAAGCACTTATGATACTGGCACAAAAACACATATAGATCACAGGAACAGGCTAGAAATCCCAGAAAAAATACCCATGCACAATTCGCCTTTTAGTCTACAACAAGGAGAAAAGAATGTTCAATGGAGAAAAGACAGTCTCCTCAATAAGTGATGCTGGGAAGATTGAATAGCTACATATAAAAATGAAATTAGAACACTGCCTAACACCACACACAAAAATAAACTCACAAAGGATTAGAGGTCTAACGGTAAGGCCAGATACTATAAAACTTTTAGAGGAAAACATAGGTAGAACACTCTTTGATATAAACCACAGCAAGATTTTTTTTGACCCATCTTCTAGAGTAATGAAAATAAAACCAAAAATAAATAAATGGGATCTAATTAAACTTGAAACTTTTGCACAGCAAAAGAAACCATGAACAAAATGAAAAACAACCCTCAGAATAGGGGAAAATATTTTCAAATGATGCACCTGGCGAGGGATTAATATGCAAAATATACAAACAGCACATACAGCTCAACACCAGAAAACAAACGACATAATCAAAAATGGGGAGAAGACTTACACAGACATTTCTCAAAAGAAGATATACAGATGGCCAAGAGGTACATGAAAAGATGCTCCACATAGCTAATTATTAGAGAAATGCAAATCAAAACTAAAATGAGGTATCACATCACTCCAGTCAAAATGTCCATCATCAAAATGTCTACATATAATAAATGCTGGAGGAAGTGTGGAGAAAAAGAAACCCTCCTACACTGTTGATGAGAATGTAAACTGATACTATCACTATGGAGAACAGTATGGAGCTTACTTAAAAATCTAAAAATAGAGCTACGTTATGATCCAACATCCCCACTCCTGGGAATATATTTGGAGAAAACCACACTTCAAAAAAGTACACCCCAATGTTCATTGTAGCACTATTTGCACTGCAGTACAATTAATAGTCAGGGCATGAAAGCAACCTAAATGTCCACCAACAGAGGAATGGATAAGAAGATGTGGTGCATATATAAATGGAATATTACTCAACCATAAAAACGAAGTAATGTCATTTTTAGCTACATGGATAAACCTAGAGATTGCCATAGTAAGCAGTTATCCAGAGAAAGACAAATATATAATTTTGCTTACATGTGGAATCTAAAAATAAAAGATACAAATGCTCTTATTTATAAAATAAAAATAGACCCACAGACATAGAAAACAAATGGTTACCAAAGGGGAAGGGGGAGGAGGGATAAATTAGGAAGTTTGGGAATAACATATATACCCTACTGTGTATAAAATAGATAGCCAACAAGGACCTTCTATATAGAACAGGAAACTACTCAATATTTTATAATAATCTATAGGGGAAAGGAATCTGAAAAAGAATACACACATACACACACACACACACACACACACACACACACACATATAACTGAATCGCTGTGCTGAACAGTTGAAACTAACATGACACTGTAAATCAACAATACTTCAGTGTTTAAAAATTACAAAACATAATATCTATAGATCTAGATATATATTGTATACAACAGTAAAAAACTGTTTTAGTAAACAATTATTGTGCCCCTGTCATTGTCCTGATAATCATCTCATTGCTAGTATTTCTCATAAATCAAGAAAAAAGTTAAAATCTGTAGGGAGTTTGAAGATATCAACTATTCATGTGATATATCAATAAAATAAGTTGAGAATTTTACAACTGTTTGTTAGGATGATAAACTAATGGTACTGAAAAAACTGGCAGTATTGCAAAAAAAGTTGCATCAGTGTTTCTTATTCTTCACTATCAGGTTCTAGGTAATTATACTTATCACTAAAGCTACATTTTGAGTGAAAAATCTTAAAAATATTGGAGCAGATCAAAGGGTTTATTGACCCTGGACTCAGTTCTGAGAGGAAAATAAGAAAGTCCTTTTAGTAGGCAAATATTTAGACCTTACTTAACAGATATATCATCATGCCTACTTCCATAAAATCTGTGGATTTATTTTTCCAAATGAAAACAGAGCCACTCAGATACTATATTCAGAGCAATAGTGTCACAAAAGTTTTTGAGATTGTTGATAGTCTTCAACAGAGGAAGTTCGTGTAGAATGAATGTTGTTGCTGTTGTTTAGACTCTACGTCATGTCCAACTCTTGGTTCCCCATGGACTGTAGCCTGCCAGGATCCATGGGATTTCTGTCCATGGAGTCCTGTCCATGGGATTTCTCAGGCAAGAATACTAGGTGGGTAGCCATTTCCTTCTCCAGGGAATCTTTTCCATCCAGGGATCCAACAAGCATCTCCTGCACTGGCAGGTGGATTCTTTACCACTGAGCCACCAGGGAGGCCCTTAGAATGAATATTACACTACATTATATTTTATTGCAAACAGAGATAAAGTAAACTAATACTTCACTGTAAGCAGGAATCATGTGCCTTTAATGATACATAAAAAACATATTTCATATGTGTATGAGTTGTAAAATATTTTATGATATATAAATACAGATGGAGAAATAAAGAATTTTCCATTACACTATCACAATACTATCCTCAGAATGGTCAGCTGCATTTAATAGGAGTTGTTACAAAATATTTAAGCATCATTGTTTTGTTTTTCTTTTCTACCAGAAATTCAATATAGCTGAATAATTTTGTTGCTCTTTCTTAGTTGATTACATTAGCAAAAATGGACAAGATGACTACTAAAATTTATGTTTCTTATGAGTGCCACTGCTGTTATTGAATTGCTTTTCAGAGAACTTTGCTCATAGCATATTTTGTTCTCTTACTGTTTCATGATAATAGGGTTTTTGTGGCCATAGATGGGGCTTAAAAAATGTGTATGCATGCATATACACTCATACACAAATACCCCATGAGGACATAAAAAATAAAATATTCTTCCTGTGCAGTTATTATGCAGATATTATAAACATCTAGAATGGCCCAATAAANTACTGTTTCATGATAATAGGGTTTTTGTGGCCATAGATGGGGCTTAAAAAATGTGTATGCATGCATATACACACACACACAAATACCCCATGAGGACATAAAAAATAAAATATTCTTCCTGTGCAGTTATTATGCAGATATTATAAACATCTAGAATGGCCCAATAAATAAGTAAACTCCAGGACATCTTATTTATTAAAGTTTTTACACTCTGCAGGTGATAACTAATTTAATCTGACACTCCACCCAGGATATGTGAAGAGGGTAGCAAAAAAATAAGAATAAATAAATTAACAGGCATACATGAGAATTTGTCATACATTAAACTGCATGCAATTATAATTAGATCAATTCATGTTTTATATCTATTATGATTTTTAAATTCATATTCCAACCATTTCCACTAAACACAAAGAAGGATTTTAGTCAACTTAAAATAAAACAGAGATAAAATTAAACTGTATGACTTGAGTTCGCTGCATGTTCATCTTTGATCTCTCATGCTGCATCATAATTTTAGAGCTGAAAAGGATTTTAAAAATCCATTCAAAGGATTTTAAAATCATCTACTTTGAGACCATTCTTTTTAAAAATTTTTTCCTAAATGTTATTTTTACTTTATTTTACTTTACAATACTGTATTGATTTTTGGCATACATTGACATGAATCCGCCACGAGTGTATACGAGCTCCCAATCCTGAACCCCCCTCCCACCTTTCACCTCATATCATCTCGCTGGATCATCCCTGTGCACCAGGCCCAAGCATCCTGTATCCTGTATCGGACATAGACTGGCACTTCGTTTCTTACATGATAGTATACATGTTTCAAAGCCATTCTCCCAAATCACCCCACCTTCTCCCTCTCCCACAGAGTCCAAAAGTCCATTCTATACATCTGTGTCTCTTTTGCTGTCTCGCATACAGGGTTATCATTACCCTCTTCCTAAATTCCATATATAGGTGTCAGTATACTGTATTGGTGTTTTTCTTTCTGGCTTACTTCACTCTGTATAATCGGCTCCAGTTTCATCCATCTCATTAGAACTGAGTCAAATTTATTCTTTTTAATGGCTGAGTAATACTCCATTGTGTATATGTACCACGGCTTTCTCATCCATTCATCTGCTCACGGATATCTAGGTTGATTCCATGTCCTGGCTATTATAAACAGTGCTGTGATGAACATTGGGGTACATGTGTCTCTTTCAATTCTGGTTTCCTCAGTGTGTATGCCCAGCAGTGGTATTGCTGGGTCATAAGGCAGTTCTATTTGCAATTTTTAAAGGAATCTCCACACTGTTCTCCATAGTGGTTGTACTAGTTTGCATTCCCACCAACAGTGTAAGAGGGTTCCCTTTTCTCCACATCTTCTCCAGCATTTATTGCTTGTAGACTTTTGGATTGCAGCCATTCTGACTGGTGTGAAATAGAGACCATTCTTGTGTATATGCAGAAGTTAGATGTCTTGCCACAAAGTCTACAGTTACTAGAAGTAACTGATTTCTACTACAGGACTAGAAGTCAGTTTCAAACTTCTAATTTTGGGTTCTCTAATTTTAGTTCAATTTTTTTTAAAGTGATGAAATACCTATGAATATATCTGATGTTTTAAGATAAATTCTTCCAAATAGTTCAACAGAAGCATTTCCCCATCCTAATTTGGGCATCAATATTATCAAACAAACGTTTTGATTTTCAGTCCTAGGAGAAAAATTCAAGTTATGCAGTTTATTTTCTTTGCATGTCAACTGCTCAACCTACCATAGAATCAAAAAGGCATGTTCTTGTACACTCATTTAAAAAGCACTGATATCAGCTTCTTACATTTTGAAGGATTATAAATATTATTTTTCATAACTACAAAATATTATATACAAACTCTTTGAACATAAAGACAATAAATTTAGAATATGCCAATTGAGCACTAGTGTAGCTGGTGAATAATAAAAATTTTTTTGAAAAGTCCTTGACTTCAAGCAACTTAACATATAATAGGATAAATAAAAACATCTTTCAAATATAAAATATAAAAAGTCATCAGTTTATTATAGTTAATCTTTTATTTAATAGAGATATATTGGATGCTGACACAATATTCATGTACAGCCATATTCAAGCATGCAGTAATAGTAAATGGGAAAAATTATTTTTCCTAGGAAAGCTTACATTACAATGGAAGAAGAGCCAGATATATGAGCAAATACATTGCAATGACACAAATGCTCACAGGATGTTTGTGCATTCATAATAAAAGGAACTGAGCAAATGGTACAAAGTGCATTAATCCAGCCTGCACCATGAAAATGATATAGCATTTCCTGGTAAAAGAGATGTCTAAAGATGGCTTAAAATTGCCAGATGAAACAATGAACAGTGAGGCGAGCACCAGGCATAAAGAATAACATAAGAAATGCCTCAAATTGAGAAAAAGCAGAAAAACTTTTGGAGAACAAGTATAGGCTAGCACAGCCTATTATGAAGAAGGTTATCAAATATTTTAAGAACTTTTTTTAATATTTGAAAAAGAATCAAGGTGCCTTGGTTAAATTCTATAGGCACAAGAGAAACTATTTGGAGATTTAGGAAGTCTTTATCTGGAAATTGAAATTTGAGATGAACCTTGTAATAAGGACATTATTTTGACAGGCAGGAATGGGTGCAGAAAGAAGTTAGGCTGCTTGAAAAAGGACTGAACAGCACTCGTATTAAAAGTTATCTTAGAAGTACAGACTATATTAGTGTCTTTCGATAGAAATATGAGAAAAGGAAGAAAAGTGGAAAATAATGCCTGAAACACACACTTAGGCATTTTAAAAGTCTTATATAGACAGACTGCTGAATAATATGAAGAGCTCAAATTATTTCCTAATCAAAAAATATTTCACTGACATATTGACTTAAATTCCAACATCAAAAAATTCTTAAAACTTTTATACATACACACGTATTAGAAGGGAGAAAACAGGATTCAAATCCACCTTTAACAATCTCTAAAGGTCATGTTCTCTCCACTACATCATGATTCTTTTCAGGTTGAATGTATATTGAAAGTACAAAAGTACTAAAACCATTCTTCATTTTATTTCAACCAGACTGTCCTGGTGGCTCAGTGGTAAAGAATTTGCCTGCCAATGCAGGAGATGCAGGATCAATCCCTGGGTCTTGATCTCTTGGAGGAGGAAATAGGACCCCACTCCAGCATTATTTCTTGAAAAGAAATCCCATGGACAGAGGAGACTGGCAGACTATAGTCCATGGGGTCGCAAAGGGTCAGACATGGCTGAAGCAACTGAGAACCTAGCACTATTTTATTTCAAGCACAGATACAGGTTTTCCTATAAGATAAATCCATGAAAAGGACATGAACAGAATGAGAGGCAAATAAATCATACATCACTAATGATTAATTACAAATAATACTACATGCTACAAAGGTAAAGAGCAATTTTATTACATATGTCCTCTATAAGTCTGAGACATCTCATATTCGGAAAATACTATTATATGAGATATAAACTCTATACATTCAAGCATATTTAAAATATAATTCTCTACTGAAACAATAAAACCGTTGTTGCCAGCAAGAAATGAAAAAAAGGATTTTTTTTTTTTTTGCATTTTGAATGGATCATTTTGAGAGTGTAGTTGGGGGCCTACAATGTGATATCATTTGTTATAATGGGTTTCTGTTAAAAAAGATAACTGGGACAAAACATTGCTGTTTATGAACACTTGTCATTTTAGCAGAAGTATGTTTCTAAGAATGAAAGAATCCTATGTCTGTACAAAAAAAGCCTTTCGATAATCAAAGTATATAGAATTTCTGTGGAATGCATAAATTGAATGCTATTTCAAGTGAGCTATTTCAACATGTGCCCTTATGTTTGTAATTCTTACAGTGCCTGCCAGTCACAGAGATGCTTGTCTTCCTTTTTAAGACAGCCAAGACTTATGTGTGCTATCTTTTCTATATCCCAACTAGAAATAGGAAAACAAGTAATAGAGCTTTAGAATGTCATAGTCAAGTACAATGCAAGACATCCAGAGAAACTGAGGCAAGGGAACTGTAGTTTCTTTGTGGAAAGAATAAAAAAAGAAATCTTAAACCCTGAAGCAGGACAATGGGTTTAATACTCCATGAAGAATACTCTGAGTCACACAAAAAGGCAAGACAAAATATTCTATAAAACTATAAATAAGTTTAGGAAAAAATATTTCATGTCAAATATCAGTGGTCTTCAGCAATTCTTCATTCAGAAGTACAGTCAGTCACAAGTATGCATGATGTCCATCTCTGCAAATATGGTTTCCTGATGTTTGTGTCAAAGAAGTAACAGAAAGCCTTTTGAGACTGATAAAACTATGATATTAACTCTGTTGATTTACTTGGCAACAAATGCCCAGAGGCAGAATAGCTCCAATATCCCTTTCAAGTGAGAAGAATCTCACATATAGTAGACTGAAATTTGGACTACAAGTTAATTTTCCCTTGCAGTTCAGTTATGAGTGGGAAATAAATAGCAGGTTATGTGGTGATTTAAAACAACCAAACTTGATTTTCTAGGCGAAGGATTCTAGTAAAACATAGAGTGTGCTCAGAAAAACTAGAGGAAAAGATTCAAATGTTCAGATAAAGATAAAATTGCATTCTACATAGAAAAACAGGCTTGGCATAGGAAGAACAATGGTAGAGGAGATATTCAATGATTCTCAGTATAATCAGTAAGACTGAAAAGAAGTCCTTAGACAAAAAGTTAGAACTCACTGCTGAAAAAGTCTAGTTACATGTTTTCGTTACCTAATTCTTGTGTGCAGATTTAGTCACTCAGTTGTCTGACTCTTTGCAATCCCATGGACTCTTGCTCACTAGGCTCTTCTGACCATGGGATTTCCCAGGCAAGAATACTGGAATGGGTAGCCATTTCCTTTTCCGGGGATCTTCCCAATCCAGGGATCGAACTCAGTCTCCTGCATTGCAGGCAGATTCTCTACTGTCTGAGCCACTAATGAAGCCTAATTGTTATGCAGTGAGCCTTTTCCCTGTATTTCCTTATTGCTGAAACTCATATGGCAGATGAAGTTTAAATGTAAAACAAACCCTAACAGGCATATTCTGATTACAAGTAATACTTAGTATAATTCTATCATTTATCATCTATATAAGAAATGTATTAGTTATCAAAATTTATGAAAAAGTCTTATAAATACAATCTTGAATCTGCTCAAATTTACTAAAGTAGACACAGCTGAATCTTCTGCCAGGTTGACATCAACATTGTCCAAACACTCCAAGTGTTTGCCATCTCAGAGCCTTTGAATACGCTGTTTCTTTTAACTGTAACCATATTCTCCTCCTTCCTCTTTTAGGTATAAGCTAAAATGTTGCCTCCTCAGATAAATCTGCATTGACCATCTATGTCAACCTGATACAGCCTAATATTTCTTATTACAAGATGTCTGTTGTTTCCTCTAGTGAACTTGTCACAGTTTGCAATAAGTGTAGTTAATATTTTGGGTTCTCATTGTCACATTCATCTATTAAATTTTGAACTCCATGAGCGTAAGGATTATGCCTGTTTTGATAATCACTCTGTCTATACTATAGACCAGATAACTGAGCTTGACATATAATTTATCGTTTTTAACCTCATGCACTATTAGGTTATTACTAACTTCATATCTTTAAGTGTTTATTCTTATTTCTTAAATAAATTTTTGGTTACTTAAAAATAATTAATATATTATTCTTTGAATCTACTTGTCAAATTTTTATTGTAAAAATATCTTCTAACTCGCTTCTACTTTCATCAGTTTATCTCTCCTGATTCCTTCTGTGTAGCTCCTCTCTCTCTTAACTTCTTTAGCTGATTTATATCTTCTTTATATTTGTTTTTTTCTTTGTTCATTCTTACCTATTCTTTTTAATAGTAAAAATATTACCTTTTATCATAAACAGGTTGTCTTGTTTCTGTCACCTTGCTTTATCTGTTTTTGTATATTACTGCTAACTTCATTTCCTGTGCTTGGACATATAGCTACTTAATGCTTATGATATGCTCAATGTTTTGGAAGGATATACTAGTTTATTCTTTCCAAAACATTCTTTAACACACATTCTTATAAATACCATTATGCAGAATGAAATAATTTAATATCCTTTTAGCTCTTACATTTCACTCCATAGTATCCTTTTCANCAAATCATCCCACCCTCTCCCTCTCCCCCAGATGTCAAAAGTCCGTTCTATACTTTTGTGTCTCCTATATTGTCTCACTTACAGGGTCATCATTACTATCTTCCTAAATTCCATATATATGTGTCAGTATACTGTATTGGTGTTTTTCTTTCTGGCTTACTTCACTCTGTATAATCGGCTCCAGTTTCATCCATCTCATTAGAACTGAGTCAAATTTATTCTTTTTAATGGCTGAGTAATACTCCATTGTGTATATGTACCACAGCTTTCTCATCCATTCATCTGCTCATGGACATCTAGGTTGCTTCCATGTCCTGGCTATTATAAACAGTGTTGTGATGAACATTGGGGTACATGTGTCTCTTTCAATTCTGGTTTCCTCAGTGTGTATGCCCAGCAGTGGGATTGCTGGGTCATAAGGCAGTTCTATTTGCAATTTTTTAAGGAATCTCCACACTGTTCTCCATAGTGGTTGTACTAGTTTGCATTCCCACCAACAGTGTAAGAGGGTTCCCTTTTCTCCACATCTTCTCCAGCATTTATTGCTTGTAGACTTTTGGATTGCAGCCATTCTGACTGGTGTGAAATAGAGACCATTCTTGTGTATATGCAGAAGTTAGATGTCTTGCCACAAAGTCTACAGTTACTAGAAGTAACTGACTTCTACTACAGGACTAGAAGTCAGTTTCAAACTTCTAATTTTGGGTTCTCTAATTTTAGTTCAATTTTTTTAAAGTGATGAAATACCTATGAATATATCTGATGTTTTAAGATAAATTCTTCCAAATAGTTCAACAGAAGCATTTCCCCATCCTAATTTGGGCATCAATATTATCAAACAAACGTTTTGATTTTCAGTCCTAGGAGAAAAATTCAAGTTATGCAGTTTATTTTCTTTGCATGTCAACTGCTCAACCTACCATAGAATCAAAAAGGCATGTTCTTGTACACTCATTTAAAAAGCACTGATATCAGCTTCTTACATTTTGAAGGATTATAAATATTATTTTTCATAACTACAAAATATTATATACAAACTCTTTGAACATAAATACAATAAATTTAGAATATGCCAATTGAGCACTAGTGTAGCTGGTGAATAATAAAAATTTTTTTGAAAAGTCCTTGACTTCAAGCAACTTAACATATAATAGGATAAATAAAAACATCTTTCAAATATAAAATATAAAAAGTCATCAGTTTATTATAGTTAATCTTTTATTTAATAGAGATATATTGGATGCTGACACAATATTCATGTACAGCCATATCTTCGCCAGGTATTCAAGCATGCAGTAATAGTAAATGGGAAAAATTATTTTTCCTAGGAAAGCTTACATTACAATGGAAGAAGAGCCAGATATATGAGCAAATACATTGCAATGACACAAATGCTCACAGGATGTTTGTGCATTCACAATAAAAGGAACTGAGCAAATGGTACAAAGTGCATTAATCCAGCCTGCACCATGAAAATGATATAGCATTTCCTGGTAAAAGAGATGTCTAAAGATGGCTTAAAATTGCCAGATGAAACAATGAACAGTGAGGCGAGCACCAGGCATAAAGAATAACATAAGAAATGCCTCAAATTGAGAAAAAGCAGAAAAACTTTTGGAGAACAAGTATAGGCTAGCACAGCCTATTATGAAGAAGGTTATCAAATATTTTAAGAACTTTTTTTAATATTTGAAAAAGAATCAAGGTGCCTTGGTTAAATTCTATAGGCACAAGAGAAACTATTTGGAGATTTAGGAAGTCTTTATCTGGAAATTGAAATTTGAGATGAACCTTGTAATAAGGACATTATTTTGACAGGCAGGAATGGGTGCAGAAAGAAGTTAGGCTGCTTGAAAAAGGACTGAACAGCACTCGTATTAAAAGTTATCTTAGAAGTACAGACTATATTAGTGTCTTTCGATAGAAATATGAGAAAAGGAAGAAAAGTGGAAAATAATGCCTGAAACACACACTTAGGCATTTTAAAAGTCTTATATAGACAGACTGCTGAATAATATGAAGAGCTCAAATTATTTCCTAATCAAAAAATATTTCACTGACATATTGACTTAAATTCCAACATCAAAAAATTCTTAAAACTTTTATACATACACACGTATTAGAAGGGAGAAAACAGGATTCAAATCCACCTTTAACAATCTCTAAAGGTCATGTTCTCTCCACTACATCATGATTCTTTTCAGGTTGAATGTATATTGAAAGTACAAAAGTACTAAAACCATTCTTCATTTTATTTCAACCAGACTGTCCTGGTGGCTCAGTGGTAAAGAATTTGCCTGCCAATGCAGGAGATGCAGGATCAATCCCTGGGTCTTGATCTCTTGGAGGAGGAAATAGGACCCCACTCCAGCATTATTTCTTGAAAAGAAATCCCATGGACAGAGGAGACTGGCAGACTATAGTCCATGGGGTCGCAAAGGGTCAGACATGGCTGAAGCAACTGAGAACCTAGCACTATTTTATTTCAAGCACAGATACAGGTTTTCCTATAAGATAAATCCATGAAAAGGACATGAACAGAATGAGAGGCAAATAAATCATACATCACTAATGATTAATTACAAATAATACTACATGCTACAAAGGTAAAGAGCAATTTTATTACATATGTCCTCTATAAGTCTGAGACATCTCATATTTGGAAAATACTATTATATGAGATATAAACTCTATACATTCAAGCATATTTAAAATATAATTCTCTACTGAAACAATAAAACCGTTGTTGCCAGCAAGAAATGAAAAAAAGGATTTTTTTTTTTTTTGCATTTTGAATGGATCATTTTGAGAGTGTAGTTGGGGGCCTACAATGTGATATCATTTGTTATAATGGGTTTCTGTTAAAAAAGATAACTGGGACAAAACATTGCTGTTTATGAACACTTGTCATTTTAGCAGAAGTATGTTTCTAAGAATGAAAGAATCCTATGTCTGTACAAAAAAAGCCTTTCGATAATCAAAGTATATAGAATTTCTGTGGAATGCATAAATTGAATGCTATTTCAAGTGAGCTATTTCAACATGTGCCCTTATGTTTGTAATTCTTACAGTGCCTGCCAGTCACAGAGATGCTTGTCTTCCTTTTTAAGACAGCCAAGACTTATGTGTGCTATCTTTTCTATATCCCAACTAGAAATAGGAAAACAAGTAATAGAGCTTTAGAATGTCATAGTCAAGTACAATGCAAGACATCCAGAGAAACTGAGGCAAGGGAACTGTAGTTTCTTTGTGGAAAGAATAAAAAAAGAAATCTTAAACCCTGAAGCAGGACAATGGGTTTAATACTCCATGAAGAATACTCTGAGTCACACAAAAAGGCAAGACAAAATATTCTATAAAACTATAAATAAGTTTAGGAAAAAATATTTCATGTCAAATATCAGTGGTCTTCAGCAATTCTTCATTCAGAAGTACAGTCAGTCACAAGTATGCATGATGTCCATCTCTGCAAATATGGTTTCCTGATGTTTGTGTCAAAGAAGTAACAGAAAGCCTTTTGAGACTGATAAAACTATGATATTAACTCTGTTGATTTACTTGGCAACAAATGCCCANCAGTCACAAGTATGCATGATGTCCATCTCTGCAAATATGGTTTCCTGATGTTTGTGTCAAAGAAGTAACAGAAAGCCTTTTGAGACTGATAAAACTATGATATTAACTCTGTTGATTTACTTGGCAACAAATGCCCAGAGGCAGAATAGCTCCAATATCCCTTTCAAGTGAGAAGAATCTCACATATAGTAGACTGAAATTTGGACTACAAGTTAATTTTCCCTTGCAGTTCAGTTATGAGTGGGAAATAAATAGCAGGTTATGTGGTGATTTAAAACAACCAAACTTGATTTTCTAGGCGAAGGATTCTAGTAAAACATAGAGTGTGCTCAGAAAAACTAGAGGAAAAGATTCAAATGTTCAGATAAAGATAAAATTGCATTCTACATAGAAAAACAGGCTTGGCATAGGAAGAACAATGGTAGAGGAGATATTCAATGATTCTCAGTATAATCAGTAAGACTGAAAAGAAGTCCTTAGACAAAAAGTTAGAACTCACTGCTGAAAAAGTCTAGTTACATGTTTTCGTTACCTAATGCTCGTGTGCAGGTTTAGTCACTCAGTTGTCTGACTCTTTGCAATCCCATGGACTCTTGCTCACTAGGCTCTTCTGACCATGGGATTTCCCAGGCAAGAATACTGGAATGGGTAGCCATTTCCTTTTCCGGGGATCTTCCCAATCCAGGGATCGAACTCAGTCTCCTGCATTGCAGGCAGATTCTCTACTGTCTGAGCCACTAATGAAGCCTAATTGTTATGCAGTGAGCCTTTTCCCTGTATTTCCTTATTGCTGAAACTCATATGGCAGATGAAGTTTAAATGTAAAACAAACCCTAACAGGCATATTCTGATTACAAGTAATACTTAGTATAATTCTATCATTTATCATCTATATAAGAAATGTATTAGTTATCAAAATTTATGAAAAAGTCTTATAAATACAATCTTGAATCTGCTCAAATTTACTAAAGTAGACACAGCTGAATCTTCTGCCAGGTTGACATCAACATTGTCCAAACACTCCAAGTGTTTGCCATCTCAGAGCCTTTGAATACGCTGTTTCTTTTAACTGTAACCATATTCTCCTCCTTCATCTTTTAGGTATAAGCTAAAATGTTGCCTCCTCAGATAAATCTGCATTGACCATCTATGTCAACCTGATACAGCCTAATATTTCTTATTACAAGATGTCTGTTGTTTCCTCTAGTGAACTTGTCACAGTTTGCAATAAGTGTAGTTAATATTTTGGGTTCTCATTGTCACATTCATCTATTAAATTTTGAACTCCATGAGCGTAAGGATTATGCCTGTTTTGATAATCACTCTGTCTATACTATAGACCAGATAACTGAGCTTGACATATAATTTATCGTTTTTAACCTCATGCACTATTAGGTTATTACTAACTTCATATCTTTAAGTGTTTATTCTTATTTCTTAAATACATTTTTGGTTACTTAAAAATAATTAATATATTATTCTTTGAATCTACTTGTCAAATTTTTACTGTAAAAATATTTTCTAACTCGCTTCTACTTTCATCAGTTTATCTCTCCTGATTCCTTCTGTGTAGCTCCTCTCTCTCTTAACTTCTTTAGCTGATTTATATCTTCTTTATATTTGTTTTTTTCTTTGTTCATTCTTACCTATTCTTTTTAATAGTAAAAATATTACCTTTTATCATAAACAGGTTGTCTTGTTTCTGTCACCTTGCTTTATCTGTTTTTGTATATTACTGCTAACTTCATTTCCTGTGCTTGGACATATAGCTACTTAATGCTTATGATATGCTCAATGTTTTGGAAGGATATACTAGTTTATTCTTTCCAAAACATTCTTTAACACACATTCTTATAAATACCATTATGCAGAATGAAATAATTTAATATCCTTTTAGCTCTTACATTTCACTCCATAGTATCCTTTTCACTGAGCAGATGCTTCAAAAATAATTTTTGAATTTGAGAGATGGAATTGATAAGACTATTTATCAGTGAAAATACAATTCTGATATATGTAGCATTGTTTCTGTTTCCTAGATATGCTCATTGGAAGCTTCACAACTTCTCTTTAAAGTCTTGGCCATGTGATTTTCAGACAATCATTAGAATCGATGGAAATTAAATCTACTGCAAACAGTAAGATGAGAGAGCAATTTGGCCCCATTGTTGTTTGTGCTGGTGATCTTCCCTCTTGCTCATACATTATGGTCAAGCCCAAATCTATAGGCACGTGCATCTACAGCAGCTCACTGAGGTGCCTTATGTTGGTTGCCAATTAAAAAATGTTTTTATTTCACATGTACATGTTTCTCTAGAGTCCCACTATGGCCAGTTGGCTTGGCATAGAGAAACTTCCTGTATCATCTGCATTGTTAAACGAGCCTTCTGATATATACTTTTTGGTCTTTAAGTCAAGATCATAGACCAGACTCATCATTTCATCAGAGGTTTTATTGCCCTTACTTAACACTAGACTTTGATCAAACTGTCATTTTTCTTTCCAACAGGTCCCCTACGCAACCTATCATGATGTAAGAACCTGTGACCCCATTTCCTTTAGAGAAAGTTCTCTTGGAAAAGAAAACCCTGGACTTCTTTAAAATAATATGAGTTAACAGAGCCAGAATATATTGAACACTACTATAAAGATGCCAGTCTTAGAATTTGGGGTATGCTCTCATTCCTTCTGTATTATTATTTTTTCAGACAAAGAAACTGAGACACGAAGAAATTGAGAAACTCACTGAATTTCACACAGTTAGTAAGAGACAGAACCAAGAATTCAACTAAGCTCTGACTCTGGACACCATGTGCTTAATTAGCAAGCAAAATACCATCCAAATACAAATCAGTTTAGGCTGCTTTTCAGATCTCTGTAGAAAAAGAGAAACCTCAACTCTGAGTGAGCTCCAAAGAGCACAGGGTTTATTTACCTAGGGCAATAGATGCCTACTGTTTTTTTATACTTTTCATCAAAAGGGTTATAGGAGTTTTCTTTTCAAGATAAAAAAGATTTACTCAAAGTCAACTTTCCCTACTTTCCAACAGAACAATTTAGTAGCACTTTTTAATTTAATTTATAAATAAATTTAGTTGGAGTCGGTACACTTATATCTTGCCATTTCTGTTCTTAATCCATTTTTGCCTTATCTTTCAGTTTAGTTCAGTTCAGTTCAGTTGCTCAATCATGTCCAACTCTTTGCAACCCTATGAATCGCAGCACGCCAGGCCTCCCTGTTCATTACCATCTCTCGAAGTTCACTCAGACTCATGTCCATCGAGTCTGTGATGCCATCCAGCCATCTCATCCTTTCCCGTCCCCTTCTCCTCCTGCCCCNTTAGGTAGTTAGAATAGGAAATAGGAGTCCAGAATGGTGGTGCCTAAAAGACAAAGAGGAGAAAGCCTGTGAAAATAGAACAAAGGAAGGTCTGAGGAGTGCAGTGAGAACCTCAGGTAGAACAAAGAGCCCTCCTGGCTAGCCCAGTTTACATAAGGGCAGGCCCAGGGGGAGGAGAAAAACATGTAAAAAGAGGAGCCAAAGCGCTGGGGGTCTCTCTCTCCTTTCGCATCTTTTAGGTCAGTATGCCCTCAGGCCTTGAGGATGTATTTCCTTTACTTTCTAAATAAAACTGAGCTATAACGTGGAGCTGTAACACTGGTCCTTCTGAGGGCTGTAACACTGGTCTGTTGCTTCAGATTTCTGTTGTGATGAGACAGAACCAAGGAAATTACACACTCTCGCAACACCTCCAAATATAACATGATAAAAAACCAGTATTACAAATGATAAAGTATGGTCAAAAATCACAATGGTCTAGACAGGAATTGGTAATTCTGTTGATTATCATCTATATCATATACTTATCTTCATATTAAGGTATTTTAAAAGAAAATAGAACACAAAGGATGAACTTCAGTTGTATACATAATATAAACCTTAATTTCTTCTCTTATATTGAAATAATGGTGGGCCAGTTTCTGNGGTAATTCTGTTGATTATCATCTATATCATATACTTATCTTCATATTAAGGTATTTTAAAAGAAAAGAGAACACAAAGGATGAACTTCAGTTGTATACATAATATAAACCTTAATTTCTTCTCTTATATTGAAGTAATGGTGGGCCAGTTTCTGTGGTAACATATTTTGCTGAAGTGATTTTGAGAGGTGAGGAATAATATAAGGAAACCACACTTTCTAAACTTAATGAAGATTTTAAAAATAAAACACAGGGACTAATGAACAACTCCGGGGTTGGGATCATTCACATAAGTATCAGATATTAATATTTCTTGTACATTTAATAAATAGCATATGTAACCATATTGTCAAGCTTCTGGTTAACAAATAATGAAGCTCAATGCCTTTGAAAGGCAAGCCAGAAAAAAATGAATCCTTGGAAGAAGAAGAGGACTGCATTTGTCTTTATTAGAAAGTGAGCTTTTATTTCTTTTACAAGTGTGACAATAGCATATTTTAAATCTTCAAGTAGGTCTCCTGATATATAGTTATGTTTAATAATCATCTAGCAAAGAAGCATCTTTTAAAAACAAAAACTATATATGTGTGTGTGTGTGTGTGTGTGTGTGTGTGTGTATGCATATATATATTTAGCAAACAGAAGTGATTCAGTTCAGTGCACACCATTGAACAGACCTCAATCTCTCAGAGAAAAATTGAAAAGCAAAAGTGCGTGCACCATACCTATTAGGCTTTTGTGAACCCTGTAAGTGTCATTACTGGGCTATTTTGGTGTGGGGTGTTTTTTTTTTTTTGGTAATATTTCAAATATTGTAATTCAAAAATTAAAGCATATAACCCTATAAATTTCTCTCAACATTATATAACATAATAATCTGATATTTTTCTTTGCCATAATCAAATCATTAAAGGATTGACTGTGTGAATGTCAGTGAACAACAAAAGGTCAGGGAATAGTGAAAAACATATTCACATAAATGGATGGAAAAATCTGCTAAGACAAAATATTAACAAAACTAAAATATTTAGTACACAATATGTGCTTTTCATAAAATGAGGTTTTTAAAATAAAGTACATAATTTTAATGCATTAGAGGAGACAAATGTGTTAAATAATACCACTCTGAAAAACTTGTAGAAAATAATCATCTTTTCATAAGCAAATGTACTGAACCTTGCTAGTCCATCTATAGTTTACATGCATTTTAAGCGAAGGATGTTTTCAAAGAAAATCACCAATAAAAATACTAATATTTGCAAAACAGAAAAAGCATGAATACTCACTCATAAAAATTTTTCATATGATTCCTTAAATCAAGAATTACTTGTTAGCAAATATGTTATTTACAAACTACATTTTTAGGAGTGTTAAATTAGTTAAATAAGGGAGCTGTTAGACTGAGGTTGTTTTAAGGACCTGGGATGCCTCTTAAGCAAAGCAAAATCTAAGCCTATAAACAGTTCAAGGTTATGAAATTAAAACCTAAGGATCACAAACAGCAAAGCAGGATTTGAGCTACACTCAGTCAATCATTTCCTTATTGTGCTTCCATATTTTCTCTATGAAAGTCCTGCCTCAGCTCCTGTGAGTGGAGCCTTCCTAACCACTTCCTGATTGGTGCTGCCCAATTTTGGAAAAGACCCTGATGCTGGGCAAGATTGAAGGCAGGAGAAGGGGACGACAGAGGATGAGACGGTTGGAAGGCATCACTGACTCAATGGACATGAGTTTGAGTAAGCTCTAGGAGTTGACGATGGATAGAGAGGTCTGGCATGCTGCACTCCATGGAGTTGCCAAAAGTCAGACATGACTGAGCAACTGAACAACAATTCAAGTGGATTTTTGCTCAAATAAACCTAAAAATTGCGATATGCCTCAGTTTATCTAACAGAGTGTGTATAGTTTGTGACAAAGAATATTTGTATGTAGTTTTATAAAAGTGAAACTAGTTGTTTATTTCACAAAATTTAGTAAGTGCTTTGTGTGGCCATAATATCTAGGTGAATGACATGCAACACTTTATTATCAGAAAGTATTATCACTGAAAAAATGTACTCAATATATTTTTAAAATATACTTAATGTATAGAAGTTGTTCCATGTCTGTTCTTTAATTTCTCTATTAAGTCAGCCTAAAATGGCTGTCTTTCAGGTCCCTTTCTCAATCTCTCCATGAAACTTCTAGAACGTTTTACATATCCCCACTGAACACAATGTATTCTAACTCTCATAAAATAGGATCAGTTTCGGTCTGTCAATAGAAAGGGTGTTTGTCTTTCTCACTCTTCCAGGTAGAATATCTCCAAGACAAATAAATACTTTGCTTGCTGATATAGACCACTTATGAATTTGATGCATACTTTAACAGAGTATATGTTTCTTTTCTCTGTTTGCTCAAAGCTGGTGTCCCTAAAATGAGGAAGGAATAAAGGACATATACAGAAATTTAAAGAACTGATCCTACCACTTAATTGTGGTCATTGTATACATCATGATAACTTTGAAGCGGGAAGAGGGAAAAGGACCAAAGATAATTAAAATGCAGTTTGGCCCCAAGAAGACCATAGACAGATCAATAAGCAAACAATTAAAATCCAATTTCACAAATGGTTATATGAGAGTAAGTGACATGCACAGTCACTGCTACTGTGAAAGACTCATGAGAAATTGTTGAAGAAGAAAACATATATAAATTGGGAGTTCTTGAGCCAATTGTAAATAATCCATGATTTAAGAAAGAGAAAAGCAAAATCACAACACTTTTATAATGTGTATAGACCATACATAAGACTAGTAGGAGAAGTTTTAATATGTTCTGAAGTTAAATAGCAGATACAGAAAGCAATAAATGTGAAAAAAAAATCTATTTCTCCTCCATATATTTTCCAGAGGAACACAGGTCCTTACCAAACAGATCTATAGCCAGCCCTAACACACAAGAGCTGCTCAATACATGGAACACACCTAGTATTCCCCTCCTCATCATTACTTCCTCTTCTATGTCCCTTTAAAAATAAAACTTCATATAAAATAGCCATAAGTGATATGATAATTAAGATGCCATGTCATTAAAACTATTAATGTAGAAAATGACTCATATTTCCATTTTCAATGTAACAGAACAGACATACAGTTTACTCAACTTTACAAAATGTCTGTAAATCATTAAGATTTAAAATTTAAGAGAGAATGATTCAAAATGCTATTCCTAAGGTGACACAGTTGACATTGCTATCTGATCTGTCAAGACACTGTATTTATACCTCATTTCCAGAAGAAGTTTCTTAGAAGTAACAGGGGCTCCTTGATAACATTTTAGCTTGTGTCTACTTTCTGCCCACAAAGTCAATACAAGCTATAAAAATATTGTTATTTTTAGCACATTTTTGTACAGAGTAGAGCGTACAACAGCCAGCTGTGTAATAATCAAACCTAAAAGTGTCTGCCAATCTATTATACTAATAGTGTGAGAAATCCATGGAAACAATTTGATAAGGCGAAAATGGGCATAGAGTTCAGAAATAATGCTCAATGAACTAATGTAAATATGTTTATTTGGAGGGAATGTGTAACTTTCTCTAATAGAATGATGTATATTAAACTGTAAATCAATATTTGGCTCACCCAAGCAAAATAACACAGTAGGAGATCCCCATTCAAAGGAGATATAGTAAATATATAAAGTAAACAGCATAGACAATGGTATGTGCCATAGATTTTTTAAAATATTATCTACCATATAATTAATACTTGTAATCTCACAACTGATCATTCAAAAAGTGAAGTTTTAGGCATAGCAGCAATTTACTAATGTATCCTAAAATATATTCAGGGATAACTGACAGATCATTTTTTAGTAGGAAAGTTTTGACAAACTTCCTTATATACAGTAAGTGGAGGTGAAATGAACAATTGTGATAGATGGAAATAGTTGTACTTTTATGTCTGTCTGGAAGGAAACAATTGTTACTTAAAAGAAGAAAAAAAAAAGATACCTAATGTAAATGAGATGTCCAATGCTATGCTATGTCCAATGCATTAGATTTTAAAGTAATTTCTAAATGCAACATTTGTCATTTTATCAATTCGCAAAAAATGTTTACTGTCTGTCTGGTATATGCCATGAACTCTGCTGGACACTGACTATATAAAAGTAAGGGTTTAAATATCCTAATTTCTTGGAGCATATAGTTCAGAAATAGATAAAGTAAAAACTTAAAAAGTGCTGATTTTATGAGTATGACAAAGGAAAAACAGGTGACACCATTAATATGTCTAAAAATAAAATCTAATACACAGAAGTATTGAGAGTTAGTCACTCAGTTGTATCTGACTCTTGCCCAACCCACGGACTGTAGCCCACCATGCTCCTCTGTCCATGCCCTCCTCCAGGGGTTCCTCCTGACCCAGGGATCAAACTCTGGTCTCTTGCATTTCCTGCACCAGCAAGCAGATTCTGTACAACTATACCACCACCTGGGAAGCCCAACTGTACTCTTTTCTTAGAATTTGCCAATGTTACTATCTTAGCACAGGTGGCTATAACAAAATACCATAGACTGGGTGGCTTAAACACCACATTTATCTCACAGTGCTGGAGACTGGGTAGTCCAAGATCAAGGTGCTTGCAGATTTATTAATCCCATAATGAGGGATTACCTTAACCTAAGCTGACTATCACCCAAAGGCCCAAAATTCAGATACTATCAAATTGAGGTTTAGGGCTTCCACATATAAGCTTTGAGAGGATAGAAACGTGATTCAGCCCATACTAGTTACAGTGATCAAAATGTTGTCCCATCAAATGACTGAGATGGAGCGAAAGAGAGAACAAAAACATTTGATAATAGGTGGTAAAACAATCACTCTACAAAGCACAGTACACGATACTAACACCTTATACATCAGTACAGATTGGGTAAATCATGTCCCATATGGTAATTATACCCCTCAACTCCATCTGCTGCTGCTGCTGCTGCTGCTGCTAAGTCACTTCCGTTGTGTCTGACTCTGTGCGACCCCATAGAAGGCAGCCCACCAGGCTCCCCCATCCCTGGGATTCTCCAGGCAAGAATACTGGAGTGGGTTGCCATTTCCTTCTCCAATGCAGAAAAGTGAAAAGTGAAAGTGAAGCCGCTCAGTCGTGTCCAACTCTTATCAACCCCATGGACTGCAGCCTACCAGGCTCTGCTGTCCATGGGATTTTCCAGGCAAGAGTATTGGAGTGGGATGCCATTGCCTTCTCTGCTTAGCTCCATCTAGAGAAGGATTAAAATTTTCACCACTAAAGCCCATTAACAATTCTGGGGAAATTAAACAAAAAAAATAGAATCTGGTAAATTAAAATAAAGTCTAACCTTTATTTATTTATTTATTTTGTGCATGCTTCCTCTAGTTTTACTTGCTCACGGGGTACAGCATGCAGAGGCTTTTTGCTGGGGTCTTCAGACCGGAATTCCTAGTGCAAAATGGCTGCACCCAAAGCTTTGGTTCTGCACACCATGGGCAAAAGCACTGTGCCAGGGTGTGCAGATCTGCTGCCCTGAGCAGTACACCTGTGCTACCCTGGGAACTCTTCCCTGCCTTTCTCCCCACTGACAAGATCTCATGAAGCATCCCTGCCCACAGCCTGTCCCGCAGAGCAGGAGCTCTAGGGCCTGACCTGGCATCTACTTTATTGGACCAGAGTCAAACTTTCCTTTGTTTCTGAACTGAGCTCAGTCTCTTTTGTGTTCTACTGGCTCAACATGACACTGGAAGGGAGCACCCTTGTTGAGGACAGACTCAAAAGAGTTGATAATAGAAATCTGAAAACTGAGACAATTTGTATCAATGTAACCAGACTGGAGGGACTGAAAACAGACTACCTGTATCAGTGTAACTGGTGGGATGGAAAACTTAGACAATCTGTATCAAACAATTTGCACCAGGAAATTCTTAGGGAGAAGATGAGACTTCAAACCTATAAATAACTTTACTGTTTACACTAGGAGATTATTGGAAATAAATATATCTGGCAAAGAGTTTGCTCATTTCAGGAAATAGCTCTCTTTTCATTAAAACAGTAAGACTTACCTGAAGACATACTCCTTCTTATGTCCTCCAAACATAAACTATTTTACATGAAATTTACCCAGTCCTAATCAATCCTCTAGTTTACATTTTTTAACTTTTCATTTTATATTCGATTCAGTTCAGTTCAGTCGCTCAGTTGTGTCCGACTCTTTGCGACCCCATGAATTGCAGCACGCCAGGACTCCCTGTCCATTACCATCTCCCGGAGTTCACTCAGACCCGCGTTCATCGAGTCTGTGATGCCATCCAGCCATCTCATCCTCTGTCGTCCCCTTCTCCTCCCAGCATGAGTCTTTTCCAATGAGTCAACTCTTCGCATGATGTGGTCAAAGTACTGGAGTTTCAGCTTTAGCATCATTCCTTCCAAAGAAATCCCAGGGTTGATCTCCTTCAGAGTGGACTGGTTGGATCTCCTTGCAGTCCTAGGGACTCTCAAGAGTCTTCTCCAACACCACAGTTCAAAAGCATCAATTCTTCTGCGCTCAGCCTTCTTCACAGTCCAACTCTCACATCCATACATGACTACAGGAAAACCATAGCCTTGACTAGACGGACCTTAGTCGGCAAAGTTTTGGATAATAGTTGATTAACAGTGTTGTGTTAGTTTCAAGTGTACAACAAAGCAGTTCAGTTATATATCCACATGTGGTGGTGGTTTAGCCCCTAAGTTGTGTCTGAGTCTGTGACCCCATGGACTGTAGCCTGCCAGGCTCCTCAGTCTATGGAATTTCCCAGGCAAGAATACTGGGGTGAGTTGCCATTTCCTTCTTCAGGGGATCTTCCTGACCCAGGGATCTAACCCAAGTCTCCTGCATTGCTGGCGGATTATTTACCAACTGAGCCATCAGGGAAACACCAATATATATACACGTATCTATTTTTTATCTAAATTGTTTTCTCATTTAGGTTGTTACCTAATATTAACAGAGTTCCCTGTGCTATAATCCCCTACTTGAAAGACCCACCTTAACTTCTTGAGCCTAAGCAAGAAACCTCTGAAAATATATTGAACTAACTTGTATCTGTTGTGTTACAAAGTGGTATTCTTTCTTGCTGCAGTAAATTTAAGTGAAGTAAGCTTTTCTTGACCAACATATTTTTCTGAAGGCAGAATACAATACATCTATTACAGTGGTTCTTGAATGGGACATTTGGCAGTATATGGAGTCATTTTTGACTGTCACAACTTGGAGGGGGAAGGGGGTTGACAGGCTTGTATGGCCTCTAATGAGTAGAGACTATGGATATTGTTAAACATCTTATTGAACCAGATGGCCCTCGATTTCCCAACCCAACAGAGATGTATCTGACCCCAAATGTCAAAAGTGCTTAAACTGAGAAACTCAGATCTGTTTCATTTGTGGAAAAGATTAAATGAGTAATTCTTTTAACGTTATGGCATATACCCAACATTAAATATGTTAGTCATTATTATTATTATTATTGATATATTTATCAGAAAATTTAAGAAGATGCTTTATAGATATTTAACATCTATGAAAATGAAGAAGAAAAAAATCTTTTTAATTCAGCAGTGTAAAACTATACATGTTCTCATCACTAAAAATGCAATGAGCCACAGTGGAAAGATATGCCATTTCCATGACTCTGGTGGTACAAATGCCTGCTGTATAGCACGTCCCAATTTTAAATGGGAAATGTGAAAACACATACAGCTTTGTCTGTAAAAATTTTAGGAATCAAATAGTTTTTCCCCCCATAATTGTCTAAACCTTTTAAATATGATTAAGTACCCTTATATTGGATAATGTTATTGATATTATTCAGCAGAGGCTTTCTTATATATTTACCCATAATTGGCAAAAATCAGTTCAGAATTTAAATGCTTGTTTGTCCATAACTGAAGCACATTTTACTCCCTTATCCATGTAGGAGAGTTCTCTTTTCTAGATTTAGTAGTATTTTTGGTTGGGATAGGTCTAATGTCTGATATGTTTTGGAGAGTCTGTGGAAACCAGGATCCAAAATTAAATCTTTATTGACCACAATATCCAAAAACCAGTGGCAGTAGTGTAATAAGACCAATCGCCCATTGATCAGAACTTTCATTTCCTTTCAGGATCAATTAATTCAGAATTACCACCTTTCACAACTCCACAGTGTTCTGGTAGAGTTGCCATTCACTATGCCTCCAAACTANTGGCAGTAGTGTAATAAGACCAATCGCCCATTGATCAGAACTTTCATTTCCTTTCAGGATCAATTAATTCAGAATTACCACCTTTCACAACTCCACAGTGTTCTGGTACAGTTGCCATTTACTATGCCTCCAAACTAGTCAATCAAATTCTCTCCTTCTCTAGAATTTGAATCTCAAGCATCTTTGCAAAAAAAGGTAAGAGGCTATTCGACATCTGTCTTTCCAACATCAATGAAGAAAAGACCAGTCATCTGTGCTTAACTTTCAATATGGATTATCCTCATTGCTACATAGGTTTTTCAGACTTAAAAATTCTTTTTGATTCCTAGTGTCCTGGTAATAAATTTATTTTCATTTAGACTGAGTCACATTCTGTTACTTACAACTGGAGGCTTTTCACTGATACATTATTAGCATGTGTGCCACAACATATGCTCATTCCAAAATCTTTCTATGTTCTGAATTAATTTATGAAAAAGAAATGGAAAACAGCTCAAGCTGCATGAGGTTTAGTGAATTGTATCAGCAGCTGCAGGCCAAAAGACGCTCTTTAACATTCTAAGAGCATAGAAAAACCTGCTACAAAAAGCCTTGGGTTTTCAACCACACCCAAAAACCTGAAATGGTAATACGTCACAGTATCATCCTCAAATATGAAGGACAGGATGTATTTCATTATTAATGTCTTTCTCACATCCTACTTTTCAAGAAAGTCTATGAATAGAAACTCCTGGCAGAGTAAACCCTAATCTGATCTACTCTTCACCCTCTAAAGCTGTACCCTGCAATAAAATGAAGATTGAAAATTGAATCTCATCAGAGTGCTCATACCATCAGAGCTATAAATATTAATTCTAGAGATGACTACAGGGAAACGAAGGAAGGGGAAAAAGCAATGACTAGCAATAGAGAGAGAAAGCCAGCTCTGGCAAACTGGCTAAACTACTTAAACTGTCTATTTACTTTAAAACAACAACAACAAAAAAAACCAAGGACATAAAGATGAAGAAGGCTTAACTATTTGGATAAGATTATATGTCCTTTTTTAATCCTCTCAGTTGACAGCCTTTTCTAACTTCCTCTATGCAGAATCATGACCAGACTATGAGTCAGTACAACTGAAGGCATGAGTATAGATTAGTGTTGTGACTTGACTTTATGCTTCTTCTTTCTGCATGGCCTGGTGATTTTAAGTCTGGCCTTTTTTTTTTTTTTTTAACTTCAAACTTTGGGCCCTAGGGCCTGTGTTAATTTACGTAAGGATCTGCAGAAGAAACACTTCATAAAATTTCCATGTATAAATTGAAAAATTTCTATGAAATGTACTAGTTAAGCTTGATGATAAATTTCTTTTACCAGCCATCTGGTTTAACTCTGCAAAATGCAATGCAGTCTCCATGATGAAAAGAAGTGGAAATAACCAGAGGGAATTTTNGAAGTCTGTTTATTTTCCTTTCACTAACCCCCATTACTCTGCTCCTTGGCTATAAATCTCCAGTTTTCTTCACTGTATTTGGAGTTAAGCAAATTATATCCATGGTTGATTCATGTCAAGGTATGGCAAAACCACCAAAATATTATAAAGCAATTAACCTCCAATTAAAATAAATTTTTAAAAATCCCTCTTTCTTATTGCCGTAGAGTTAACCCCTATTGCAATAGACTTGAACAAAGTCTTTCTTACTATTTTAACAAGTTTCAGAATAAGATTTTCTTTAACATCATGAATGACTGATTTCTGTTATAATGAATGATTGGGTTATATATCTTTTTGTAAGAGACATTACTTTTATAAGAGTGAATGTTTTATAAATACTTTTTACTTCATTTTTAGGAGTGTTTTCCTCTCTGTCCCAGAAAGAGAAAGATGACTAAATTTCTAGATAGATGGAGAAGGGCAAGATTTAGATTTCTATAACAATCTTGCTCTTGTTTACTGTGCTTTTCCTGACAATCTCCCATAACTGGCTTCCCTGAATGCCAACCTCTTTTACCTTTAGCTGAAGATAGTATTTAATGTGGCAGCTTGAAACACTAAAGTTTGTCACTCAGTTTTTCCTGGGTACCTCCTGTACAGAAAGTATACATGTTTCTAAACTTCTGTTTTTCTCCTGTTAATCTGTCTTCTACTACAGAGGAGTCTTGACCAAAAATCTAGAAGGGTAGAAGGAAATTATTCTTCCTCACCATATACTTCTCATTCTCTCCCCACCCCCAGTACATCTTCTAATCATTTTTTCTCCTCTACAAACAAGATTCATAAAATCTTTTACACTTCACTGTATATTTTCTCCTGATTGAAAATTATTAGAATGGGCCATGTCTTTTTAATCTCCTTTCAAAGTACTTTTTCTTAGACTGTCACTTAAACAGCCCATGAGTTTGCCCCCAAAGAAACTCCTCAGTCCTCTTCTCTTCTCACTGTGTACATTTTCTATGAAGATTCTCCATCAACCAGCAACACTTGAGCTGCCATCATTAAATGGATAATATTCATATCATATATATGTGTGTGTGTATATATATATATGTGTGTGTATATATATGTATATGTGTGTGTGTGTGCATATATATATACACACACAGCATATTTGAGATTCAAAGCCATGTATTTAACTACCTGCTTGTGATAGTCANTATATATATGTGTGTGTATATATATATATGTGTGTGTATATATATGTATATGTGTGTGTGTGTGCATATATATATACACACACAGCATATTTGAGATTCAAAGCCATGTATTTAACTACCTGCTTGTGATAGTCACATTTAAATTCAAATTCAACATATCCCAGTGGAAATTATTATCTAAAGGGACTAGTTACTTGGTTACTCAGTGAGATAGCAGTAGCTATAGGAGCCATAATCTCCAACAGAGAAGCAGCCAGTGCTTATCTGCAGAAAGAGAAGAAGGTGGATGTAGGGGAATAAATATCTAACCTTCACTCTCCTGCAACCCTCTGATTTTCCACTGGTGCTTACTACTGGTTACACTTAATAGTGATGCTTAGGTCAAGGTAGGATTTTTGATAAATTTCCTTAAGTTGAGCCTTCCCAGGCACAAAACAAGGCAAAGTGTGGGTCTGAAGAGACCAAAAGTATCTAGCAGAGTCTAGCAGTTCTTTTCTGTCAGTACCTAATCTTGTTACCTGTCTGAATGAAAATACCAGCCTCCACAGTGGGGGGGGGGGGGAATATATATATATATATATGATCCAGCTATCTACTGCCTCATTAGCTTTCTATCATAATATGAGTTGGAATTGGAACACAATGTCTGGCATCACCAGACTTCCTTTGCTAGTACTTTGAACAGTAAGCCACAATGACATTTTGTGTTTCTGGGGATTAGCAGTAGTTCAGAATCAGTATCTAATATCCTCCAGAAAGTCCCAGCATCTTCTTTTCTCCAGCAGAGTCACAATAAATTGTAAAGACTTGAGAAGAAGTTACAGTGTATCATATTGGCTGCATGTCAGGGTTCTCATTCAAATTACTCTGATCTCCGCCATTTGAAGGGCTCCAAGTCTGTGAACAGACATGTATGTGTACAAAAGAAAGAAAGAAAGAAAATTCTGATGAGGTGGATGAAACTGGAGCCTATTATACAGAGTGAAGTAAGCCAGAAAGAAAAACACCAATACAAGTATACTAACACATATTCTACCTTTGTGGCAGAAAGTGAAGAGGAACTAAAACGCCTCTTGATGAAAGTAACAGAGGAGAGTGAAAAGGTTGGCTTAAAGCTCAACATTCAGAAAACAAAGATCATGGCATCTGGTCCCATCACTTCATGAGAAATAGATGGGGAAACAGTGTCAGAATTTATTTTTAGGGGGCTCCAAAATCACTGCAGATGGTGACTGCAGCCATGAAATTAAAAGATGCTTACTCTTTGGAAGAAAAGTTATGACCAACCTAGATAGTGTATTGAAAAGCAGAGACATTACTTTGGCAACAAAGGTCCATCTAGTCAAGGTTATGGTTTTTCCAGTGGTCATGTGTGGATGTGAACGTTGGACTATGAAGAAAGCTGAGTGCCAAAGAATTGATGCTTTTGAACTGTGGTGTTGGAGAAGACTCTTGAGAGTCCCTTGGGCTGCAAGGAGATCCAACCAGTCCATTCTAAAGGAGATCAGCCCTGCATTGTTCTTTGGAAGGAATGATGCTACAGCTGAAACTCCAGTACTTTGGCCACCTCATGCAAAGAGTTGACTCATTGGAAAAGACTCTGATGCTGGGAGGGATAGGGGGCAGGAGGAAAAGGGGACAGCAGAGGATGAGATGGCTGGATGGCATCTCGGACTCGATGGACGTAAGTCTGAGTGATCTCCGGGAGTTGGTGATGGACAGGGAGGCCTTGTGTACTGCGATTCATGGGGTCGCAAAGAGTTGGACATGACTGAGTGACTGAACTGAACTGAACGCATATATATGGAATTTAGAAAGATGGTAACGATGACCCTGTATGCAAGACAGCAAAAGAGACACAGATGTATAGAACAGTCTTTTGGACTCTGTGGNAGTGTTTTCCTCTCTGTCCCAGAAAGAGAAAGATGACTAAATTTCTAGATAGATGGAGAATGGCAAGATTTAGATTTCTATAACAATCTTGCTCTTGTTTACTGTGCTTTTCCTGACAATCTCCCATAACTGGCTTCCCTGAATGCCAACCTCTTTTACCTTTAGCTGAAGATAGTATTTAATGTGGCAGCTTGAAACACTAAAGTTTGTCACTCAGTTTTTCCTGGGTACCTCCTATACAGAAAGTATACATGTTTCTAAACTTCTGTTTTTCTCCTGTTAATCTGTCTTCTACTACAGAGGAGTCTTGACCAAAAATCTAGAAGGGTAGAAGGAAATTATTCTTCCTCACCATATACTTCTCATTCTCTCCCCACCCCCAGTACATCTTCTAATCATTTTTTCTCCTCTACAAACAAGATTCATAAAATCTTTTACACTTCACTGTATATTTTCTCCTGATTGAAAATTATTAGAATGGGCCATGTCTTTTTAATCTCCTTTCAAAGTACTTTTTCTTAGACTGTCACTTAAACAGCCCATGAGTTTGCCCCCAAAGAAACTCCTCAGTCCTCTTCTCTTCTCACTGTGTACATTTTCTATGAAGATTCTGCATCAACCAGCAACACTTGAGCTGCCATCATTAAATGGATAATATTCATATCATATATATATGTGTGTGTATATATATATATGTGTGTGTATATATATGTATATGTGTGTGTGTGTGCATATATATATACACACACAGCATATTTGAGATTCAAAGCCATGTATTTAACTACCTGCTTGTGATAGTCACATTTAAATTCAAATTCAACATATCCCAGTGGAAATTATTATCTAAAGGGACTAGTTACTTGGTTACTCAGTGAGATAGCAGTAGCTATAGGAGCCATAATCTCCAACAGAGAAGCAGCCAGTGCTTATCTGCAGAAAGAGAAGAAGGTGGATGTAGGGGAATAAATATCTAACCTTCACTCTCCTGCAACCCTCTGATTTTCCACTGGTGCTTACTACTGGTTACACTTAATAGTGATGCTTAGGTCAAGGTAGGATTTTTGATAAATTTCCTTAAGTTGAGCCTTCCCAGGCACAAAACAAGGCAAAGTGTGGGTCTGAAGAGACCAAAAGTATCTAGCAGAGTCTAGCAGTTCTTTTCTGTCAGTACCTAATCTTGTTACCTGTCTGAATGAAAATACCAGCCTCCACAGTGGGGGGGGGGGGGAATATATATATATATATATGATCCAGCTATCTACTGCCTCATTAGCTTTCTATCATAATATGAGTTGGAATTGGAACACAATGTCTGGCATCACCAGACTTCCTTTGCTAGTACTTTGAACAGTAAGCCACAATGACATTTTGTGTTTCTGGGGATTAGCAGTAGTTCAGAATCAGTATCTAATATCCTCCAGAAAGTCCCAGCATCTTCTTTTCTCCAGCAGAGTCACAATAAATTGTAAAGACTTGAGAAGAAGTTACAGTGTATCATATTGGCTGCATGTCAGGGTTCTCATTCAAATTACTCTGATCTCCGCCATTTGAAGGGCTCCAAGTCTGTGAACAGACATGTATGTGTACAAAAGAAAGAAAGAAAGAAAATTCTGATGAGGTGGATGAAACTGGAGCCTATTATACAGAGTGAAGTAAGCCAGAAAGAAAAACACCAATACAAGTATACTAACACATATTCTACCTTTGTGGCAGAAAGTGAAGAGGAACTAAAACGCCTCTTGATGAAAGTAACAGAGGAGAGTGAAAAGGTTGGCTTAAAGCTCAACATTCAGAAAACAAAGATCATGGCATCTGGTCCCATCACTTCATGAGAAATAGATGGGGAAACAGTGTCAGAATTTATTTTTAGGGGGCTCCAAAATCACTGCAGATGGTGACTGCAGCCATGAAATTAAAAGATGCTTACTCTTTGGAAGAAAAGTTATGACCAACCTAGATAGTGTATTGAAAAGCAGAGACATTACTTTGGCAACAAAGGTCCATCTAGTCAAGGTTATGGTTTTTCCAGTGGTCATGTGTGGATGTGAACGTTGGACTATGAAGAAAGCTGAGTGCCAAAGAATTGATGCTTTTGAACTGTGGTGTTGGAGAAGACTCTTGAGAGTCCCTTGGGCTGCAAGGAGATCCAACCAGTCCATTCTAAAGGAGATCAGCCCTGCATTGTTCTTTGGAAGGAATGATGCTACAGCTGAAACTCCAGTACTTTGGCCACCTCATGCAAAGAGTTGACTCATTGGAAAAGACTCTGATGCTGGGAGGGATAGGGGGCAGGAGGAAAAGGGGACAGCAGAGGATGAGATGGCTGGATGGCATCTCGGACTCGATGGACGTAAGTCTGAGTGATCTCCGGGAGTTGGTGATGGACAGGGAGGCCTTGTGTGCTGCGATTCATGGGGTCGCAAAGAGTTGGACATGACTGAGTGACTGAACTGAACTGAACGCATATATATGGAATTTAGAAAGATGGTAACGATGACCCTGTATGCAAGACAGCAAAAGAGACACAGATGTATAGAACAGTCTTTTGGACTCTGTGGGAAAGGGAGAGGGTGGGATGATTTGGGAGAATGGCATTGAAACATGTATAATATCATATAAGAAATGAATCGCCAGTCCAGGTTCGATGCAGGATACAGGATGTTTGGGGCTGGTGCACTGCGATCACCCAGAGGGATGGTACAGGGACAGAGGTGGGAGGGTGGTTTAGGATGGGGAACACATGTACACCCATGGCAGATTCATTTTAATGTATGGCAAAACCAATACAATATTGTAAAGTAATTAGCCTCTAATTAAAATAAATAAATTTAAATTTAAAAACGAAAGAAAGTGAAGTTGCTCAGTTGTGTCCTACTCTTTGCAACCCCATGGAATGTAGCCTACCAGACTCCTTCATCCATGGAATTTTCCAGGCAAGAATACTGGAGTGGGTTGCCATTTCTTTCTCCAGGAGATGTTCCCAACCCAGGGATTGAACCTGGGTCTCCCACATTGTAGGCAGACGCTTTACCATCTGAGCCACCCAGGGAAATTCATCACTATGGTAATTCAAGTTCGATGTCATCTAGCAAATAAAGGTACAAGTACTCCCATGGAGAGGCAAAACATAATTCTCTTCTGTTTAGGTGTGGGCTGCATTTAATGGCTTAACTTCTATTGAAAAGAAAAAGTGGCAGACATGATACTATATTATTTCTGTAACTAGATCACAAAAAGGAGTTGGGTTTCGTCCTTGCTTACATTCTTCCTGAGGGAACTCAACTGCTATATCATAAAAGAAACACAAGCAGCCCTATGAAGAGGTTTCTGTAGCAAGAAACTTAGACTTTCTGCCAACTGTTAGCAAGGAACTGAGACTGCCAATAGCCATGCAAGTGGATTCTCCTGTCTCAGTCAAGCCTTCAGATGAATGAAGCTCTGGCTGACATATTTACTGCAACCTCATGAGCAACCCTGAATCCAGAAACACCAGGCTAATTTGCTCCCAAATTCCTGATTTTTAGAAACTGTGAGTTAATAAATGCCTATTGTTTTAAGCTACTAAATGTTGGAGTAATTTATGCAGCCAATATGATTAACATAGTACATATACATGTCAAGTGTCATCTATTCTATTTTGAAATATATTTGAGATTCAATGTGCCATTGCCCAAAATGTCAACAGATCAGAAGTGTATCTATTATTCTGTCCTTGTGACTCATTTTTATAATTGTGTTTCCATTTAATTCTATCCCCATGGGGCTCATTATTCCCATTAAGGTTAGGAAATCTACCACAGCTAACTCTGGCTTCCCATGATGGCCCCCACAATTCATCAAGGCCCCATTCATTACTTCTTGGCAAAGAGCATATCCTGTGGGCCCAATTGAAGGGGATACCGAGGGAGTAGTTGAGCAATTAGTTCATAATCCATTCAAAACTATCATCTTCCCAAGCATTCATACTCCTTTTCAGCATGCCAGTGAAAGTCTAGAAATTCACCCTCATTAACTACAAGGCCATCAATGAGTCCAGGCATCAATTCATCAATGTAGTGAAAAACCAGTCCCAAATGCTCAAGCTACTATATTAAATCCTGAACCCCAGGTGAGGGCATCCATGAATTTGATTCTAACTAACCTGATATTTCAACATCACTCATTTAAGAGCTATTTGATCCACATGGTGTATTAGCCACTTTCTATAGCTCCTTTAACAAAGTACCAAAATTTAGGTGGCTTAAAATAAAAGAATTTACTGTGTCACAGAACTGGAGGCTAAAAGTCCAAAATCAAGGTGTTGGCTGTACCAAACTCTCTGATACCTCGAGAGCAAAGTCCTTCCTTGTCTTTTCTAGTTTCTAATATTTTCCTATAAATTTTTGTGTTCACTGACTTTTAGCTGCATCATACCAGCAACAGAGCCACCTTTCCCTGACTGTCATCAAATCATACTTTCTATAGATACAATGCCTGATGAACTATGGAATGAGGTTTATGATGTTGTACAGGAGACAGGGATCAAGATCATGCCCATGGAAAAGAAATGCAAAAAAGCAAAATGCCTGTCTGAGGAGGCTTTACAAATAGCTGTGAAGNTCATACCAGCAACATAGCCACCTTTCCCTGACTGTCATCAAATCATACTTTCTATAGATACAATGTCTGATGAACTATGGAATGAGGTTTATGACGTTGTACAGGAGACAGGGATCAAGATTATGCCCATGGAAAAGAAATGCAAAAAAGCAAAATGCCTGTCTGAGGAGGCTTTGTAAATAGCTGTGAAGAGAAGACAGGTGAAAAGCCAAGGAGAAAAGGAAAGATATAAGCATCTGAATGCAGAGTTCCAAGGAATAGCAAGAAGAGATAAGAAAGCCTTCTTCAGNAACTCCAGTACTTTGACCACCTCATGCGAAGAGTTGACTCATTGGTAAAGACTCTGATGCTGGGAGGGATTGGTGGCAGGAGGAGAAGGGGACGGCAGAGGATGAGATGGCTGGATGGCATCATGGACTCGATGAACATGAGTCTGAGTGAACTCCGGGAGATGGTGATGGACAGGGAGTCCTGGCATGCTGCGATTCATGGGGTCACAAAGTGTCGGACATGACTGAGTGACTGAACTGAAGTGACATGCATGTCTGCTTCTGTGTCCAGATTTCCCCACTTTTTAAGGATACCAGTCAGGTTAGAATCTATGCTAAAGATCTTAATTTGAATTGATTGCATCTGCAAAGACTATTTCCAAATAAAAACACATTGTGAGGTACTGTGAGTTAGGACTTCAACATATCGTTTTGGGAGGATTTAATTCTATTCATACACTCCCCAGCCTCCTATTAACACTAACTGTAAAGTCCCACACTTCTCTCAGTACATAAGCTCTATTTTCCCATACAATTATGGTACCTTGCCTTTGTCTATGCTGGGATTCAACCTGTCAACCTGGAGAAGATGGAGAGTGGTTTCAAGGGAAATGAGCATCCTCTTGTGAGACAGCAGACAACAGTGGTAGCTCTGCGTGTGTGTGTGTGTGTGTGTGCACGTGTGTATGAGTTGCCTGAGTGGCTCAGTGGTACACACAATGCAGGAGATGCAGAAGAGGCAGGTTTGATCCCTGGGTTATGAAGATCCCCTGGAGGAGGAAATGGCATCCCACTCCAGTATTCTTGCCTGGAAAAACTCACAGGCAGAGTGCCTGNGCACATGTGTATGATTTACCTGAGTGGCTCAATGGTACACACAATGCAGGAGATGCAGGAGAGGCAGGTTTGATCCCTGGGTTATGAAGATCCCCTGGAAGAGGAAATGGCATCCCACTCCAGTATTCTTGCCTGGGAAAACTCACAGGTAGAGTGCCTGGAGGGCTACAGTCCATAGCATTGTAAGCAGTTAGACATGACTACACAGCTGAACACACACACATACAACTGCATCACTTTTATGTACACCTGAAAGTAACAACACTGTAAATTGACTATATTTCAACTAAAAAACATAATTTCAGGGAAAAATCTGACCCTAGCAAAATTTTCAGACTTATTATTATTATTTATTATTAACCATCATTATTATTATTAATTACTAACTTACATCATAGTCCTCATGAATGCTTAACTTCTATACATTCTAGGCAGTTTTACAACTTCTTGCCTTTGTTAAATACTCTCTGCCCAGAATGCCTTGTTCCATTCTCCTAACCTAACAAAAAGGTACTTGGCAAATTCTCTCCCAGTTGTTGTCCCCTTTATACACATAGACTCAGAGAATTATCAATTTTTATTAACCCAGAGAATTAATTTTTATCCCTTTCATGTTGCATATCTAATATACATATGTGTGTATAACATGCTATCACACAAATATGTTTTGAAATATAAAAATAATAAAATGAACACTTCATATTTTACCATTCGGCTTATAGACTAGATGGCTTTTAAACCATTGAAACTACCAATTGTTCTTTTCTTTTTTCAGACCACCTCTGGCCCTGAAGAAATAATCACCCAGAAATTGTGTTCATATTTTTCTTATTTTCAGTTTTTTATAAGTTTCTAGATTTATCCCATATATGTATTTTAAATTATTTCATTTAATATTGTTTCTAGTGTGTTTGCATACTATGCATGTAGTGCAATATTGATTTGAAATTATGGCAGACACTGTATGTTTGCCAAATCCCTATACCTTCATTTTGAGGCTTTTTATTTACACAGTGGACTAGGAGAGAAAATGCCTGAAACTTCTGAAATGAAACATTTGGGATGGGTATGATTTTTCCCTGGAGGAAGGCCCAGCAACCCATTCTAGTATTCTTGCCTGAAGAATCCCATGGACAGAGGAAGCTGGCGGGCTACAGTCCATAGGGTCGCAAAGATTCAGACATGACTGAAGTGACTCACACATGCATACATGTGATTTCTCCACAAATTTCTCTTCTTGTCACTTGGTGACAAGATCACATGTGAGATGTAGAAGAAAGTCTGAATCCTCAAGGAAGGGATGAGAACAACAGTTTTACTGTCTTAGGAGACAATTTCTTCATTGTTTTCTCATGTGTATGCACATTTTACTAAAAAGCACTGACTGTCTTTGTTTGGAAGAGGGTTTGCATAGTCAACAACATTGGAGTACTGAAATAGTCTTGCATTGTTCCAAAAAGCAGACACACTTACTCTCTAGTATGAAACATTCAGGTTCTCAGGCTCAGGATTCTTNCCAAAAAGCACTGATTGTCTTTGTTTGGAAGAGGGTTTGCATAGTCAACAACATTGGAGTACTGAAATAGTCTTGCATTGTCCCAAAAAGCAGACACACTTACTCTCTAGTATGAAACATTCAGGTTCTCAGGCTCAGGGTTCTTCTGTAACTCAGTCTCCTGACTATGAGATGTAACATGGCCTTCTTTGAGTTGTCCTATGGGAACTGGGCCATAGGAACAAAGCAAACGTGCTCTACAGGCTGCCTGCTGCCATGGGTAATAAAATCAGTTACCTCTGATGGATGATGCTGATTTATCGCTTGCAAGTAGGGTAAAACATCAGATCCCTCACAACTCTTGTATTGAATTTAGTATTATATTATCGAGAAGTAAAAACTTTTCATGTTAACCCCCTGGTGTTTTTCTATTACCTTAAAAAGTTTAGTCCAACCTGACACAGAATAGTCTTAAATCTTGTTTGTTTTCTTCCCTATTATTGTGGAATATAATTCTTTCTTATTTTCCTGTATTGGTTGGGTTCCCAGGGTAGTGACAAAAAAGGGTGGGACAGGGCTTCCCTGATGGCTCAGTGGTAAAGAATCTGCCTACCATTGCAGGGGACACAGGTTCAATCCCTGATCTTGGAAGATTCCACATGTCTCAGAGCAACTAAGTTCATGAGCCACAACTATTGAGCCTTTGCTCTTCAGCTGGGGAGCCACAGCTATTGAACCATACCTACTTGAAAGCTGTATGCCCTAGAGCCCATGATCTGGAACAAGGGAAACCACTGGAATGAGAATCCCACTGCAGCTAGAGAATAGCCCCCACTCACTGCAACTATAGAAAAGCCTCTGCAGCAATGAAGAACCAGCATGACCAAAAATAATTAATTAATTAAATTATATTTTTAAAAGGTGGAATAATGGGCATTCTTTACTTTTTCTTAATTCTAAAGGGACTATTTCTAAAGTTTTCCCAAACAATACCTACTGTATGTTTCTCAGCAAGTGAAAGGAATTTCCTTCTCTTTTTACTCAATTAAGGTTTATAATCATGAAGAGGCATTGGATTTATCAGATTTTTTTTTAAGTTCCCACTGAGATGATTATATGTGTTTCCCCTTTAATCCGTTACATATTTTCTAATGTTAACTGACCTTTGAATTCCTAGGACAAAACCAACTAGGTTATGATGTGCTATCATTTTTGTACATCAATGGATTTGTTTTGCTAATACTTTGTTTGGATTGTTTCATAAATATTCATGAACAAAATTTGCTTGCATGTAATTGTTTATTTGTCAATTTCTTGCAGAATAATTATGGCTTCTGAAGCAAGGACCATATCTTATTCATTTTTATATCTTCAATACTTAGTAAAATGCCTGGCACACAAGCTATGCTAATAAACGTTTTGAATAAGTGCACAATTGATTAATCATACTCGGAGAAAGAAATGAACTTATTTATGGGTAAGTTTTAAGTATTCTCAACTTTAAATGAGATAACACATATTCATCAAATTGAGGCTTATCCTCAAATCTTAGATATGAAAGAGAAATTTGACACCTTACGCTCACTACATCCTACAATTTTACCTCCAAAGGTTATTCTCGTTTCTGCATTTTGTCCATTTCCATTCCTACTAACATAGAACCACTTACTATCACCTACTGTTTGAGCTACTGTAAATATCTGCAGATTGGTTTCCCTAACTACAATCCTCCACTCTACCTCTCCATTTATCAAACAGAAAACAAAGTGATATTTTTTTAAAAATAAATAAATAAAATTGTCATCTGTCTCACACTTAAAACCTTTCAACTGCTTCCCAATAGACTTGGGATATCCTCTTAAATACTTACAGTAGCCCATTTGCCACTAAACACCTGCATTTCATCTTGCCCACCTCTTCTTACACTTCTATTGTGTGGTTCACTACCATAGACCCATAGTGACCCTCATTCTGTTAAAATGCAGCAATTTTTCCTTGGTTCTTGGCTTTGAGAATGGATGATTCAAATCTTAGAATAGGGAACTTCCTGGAATTCCAGGTCTAAATGATCACTCTCTCTATTTTTTTTTCTTTGTAACTCTACTACACCATTTAATTATTTGCATTTGTATATCTAATAGTTCAATGATTTTCCTGGGTTTGCATTACTGGCACCATAAATGTATCAAATATGTCTATTTCATCTACCATATATGTAGCCAATCTATAGTTGAATGCCTTGAATTTCAATACTGCTCAATAAACTTTTTGAATGAAAAAAAGAAAAAATATATGAGTTAAAAACTATTCATATTTAACTTTGGAGATAATAAAACCAAGTAAGCAACTAAAGAATGTGTTTTGCTGCTTATAACGCTGAAATTTGTAAATAACACTCAAAAGCTAAATGGAGAAATGTGTATGTGATTGGTGACATCTGAAATAGCTGCTAAATACTGTGGTCATGTAAATTATGTCAACAAATGCTATTTGTTCATACAATACAAATATAGAGGATGCCTCTCCCATGGTCTGAGTTTTATTTGCAGTTCAATTCAGGTATATTTGGGAATCACTTGGGTAGGTCCAACAGAAGATATTTTCAGAAATTGCTTTCCTGGAAAGATAAAACAGTATAAACAAAGAAAAATACTGCAAATGAGTTTGAACTAATATAAAAAAATTAGGCTTAAGGAGGACTGGATGATTTTGAGGGAAACATCATGCTTGTTTTTCAGATTTGTCTCCATTCCCAGGTGCTTGAGCTGATGATATATCAGCTGCACATGGCTATATTTGAAATTTTAAAGATACTTTTTATTAAAAAACCCAGTATTTTTATTTAAACACTCACGTGGTTATCTTATTGTAGAATATGTTAACAAATGGACTATCAGCCCAGAATAGAAAAGGATGAACGGACAAAACTATGGGTTAGAGAAAGGACTGGATCCACAGGGCAGCCGAGTGAGCACAAAGCGTCCAGCAGGAGAACCTACTCTGTCATGCCCATGGTTCAAGCCTTGTTTGTAGATCAGCTCCCCAGAGACTGGACAGATATATTGTTTTAGCAAAATTAACATGGCCTCCCTTTTTAAGCTTTAGTCTAATGCATCAAAGCCCTACTTCCTACCAACAATGTTTATGAAACACCACTACTAAAGTACAAAACATCGCTTCTGACCATGGTTCCCATTTCCAAGTCTTTGACTTGACCACTGTATCTGTAGGTTTCCCAGATCAGCAGCCAGCCACATCTCACCCTTCATGGTTGGCCTTTTCCTCCTCTGACTTGGTAACATTGCAGATTGTTTATCACTATGAACCTCTCCCAACTCAGAGGCCACATTTATCCATAAAAACTACACTAGAGACACTAAGATATTAAATGCCCACTTGTTGAAGAAACAGAAAAGGAGAAAGAGGCATACCCTCCAACCTGATTTGCCTCTGGTGTCTCTGGAATGAAGTCAGGAGACCACAGAGCCAGTCTAAAAAGTTGGGTGCTGTATGGGAAACACAGCGGATCCAAAAAATCCACCAGGGAGCACGCAAAAGCTATAGCACAGAGCAAGAGGGTCACTGGTGGCCAGAGCACCTGTCTGTGCCCATTCAAAGGAGGTTGAGGAAAAGGATAAAAATAGAACCAGAGTTGCCACATTATTACTGCAAATACTCTGCAACCGTATGTGAAACTGCCTTCTGGGAGTCTTGAAAATGTTAAAGACTGAATAAAGGAGAAAAAAAAATATATGTATATATACAAAATAAAATACAAGCTATATCCACATATATATTGGAGAAGGAAATGGCAACAACTCCAGTATTGGTGCCTGGAAAATCTCATAGACAAAGCAGCCTTGTAGGCTATAGTCCATGGAGTCACAAGAGTCAGACATGATTTGGTGACTAAACCACCACCACCCACATATATATGAATAAACTTGAGTTGTAAAATAATGAAGTAATATAATTACCTTTAGTTTCATATAGTATTTTTAATGAAGCTATATATTAATTCTATTATTTTCAAGCTTAATCTGGCTTTAATTTAATTTTATGTGGTAAGATTCGTTGTCTTATTTGAAAAGTGTATACACATGTTAATAGAAAATGCTGTAAATCCCCTGATACACAACTTTGAATGAATATTTCTCCACTTTGGTGATAAAAGGGAAAGCTTGTCACCACTGCTGGGAAAAGGAGTTAATCAGGTAGAAAACATCTAGGCAGCTGAGTCTGTGGACGGCCTTTTTCTGAGGTGAAAGCAATGTTATCGAGAAAGAGTAACACTCTGGTGACATTCAGTCTGAAAGAATATTAGGAGGCTGACAGTTGGTACTAGAGACAAAATATCTATGAGCTGGATAGGCTGGATTCAGTCAGAGAGCATATCTCTAAACTGGTTACATTAAATGGAATCTTTATCTAAAATAAGGAGCTTAAGTGTTTGTTATAGAGGAAAGGAACAAAAAGACAGTTGAACACGTGCTGTGAACAGAGTGACTGAATAGAATTCTATAAAAGCATTATATTTTGTCAATAACTCTATCAAGTAAATCAGATTTTCTGGACAAATACTTAATAGTTAGAAATTACTTGTTAACATGTACAATGCTCTTCCTGAAAATTTAGCAAACTAGGTACTAGCTTATAAATTATTTTTCTTATATGCAAATGAAATATAATATTTTCCTTCCATCTTGTTATGCATAATTACTTAACCAGATCACTTAATTCATGTGGATTATACGCTGTCCTAATCAGTGTCATGGTAGTGAGCCGGAAACAGGGCAACAGTCTAAAAAATGTTGAAGACACTCGTAAGTGTTTGGGAGCATAGCACCAGTTCCCAAGAGATTTTTTGTCACAGAATTAATTTGCTCTAATAGTGTTCTATTAGTAATTGAGATAAATGAGCATTGAGCTTGGAGCTTTGCCCTGCAAAGTAATAGATGATAACAGGAAGTCTGAGATAGGGCATCTTCCTTTTACCTTCTCTATAAGTAAAACCTCTGTTTATACTGTATCAAGTATGACCTTTCTGAAAGTATAAATAGAGATGTGTTTGGTTGTTATATTTTTGAGAAAAGCAAAATGCTTCCTTAAGATCTCATGGTAATAAATGGCAAGCTGAAGATTAAGACAGAAATACAGGTAAAGAACAAAGTCTTGATAAGATTGTAAAGAATTTTTAGGTAGAAATAGAATATAGGTCTGAGGAGGACATGGCAACTCACTCTGGTATTCTTGCCTAGAGAAACCTATGGACAAAGGAGCCCAGCCAGCTACCATCCATAAGGTCACAGAGAGTAGAACAGAGCTGAAGTGCCTGAGCGTGCACACACACAAAATAAGGTCTATTTGAAACTCCAGGTAGAATGTATTTCTATGCCAGATGTGTAAAACACATGGAAGAGTAATAAGTGTCCTAACCTGAAATTTAGAAATCCCCAAATTCTAATTACTTCAAAAATAAAATATTTTAACCAAACTCAGAGAAAACAAGATCCAAGGATGTAGTGCATATGTAAAAAGGCTTCCTTTAGTGCCTACCAGGAGTACTAGTATTCCTGAGAGATAACAAGACAGGTTCTTCTCAGATGCTGAAACAGTGTTCCTCACTGTAGAGGAGCAATATTTTTTGAAATTCATTCATAAATGATCCCAAATCAAAGGGATACTAGTGAGACATTTACCTATGCCTGACTAAAGCTATTAGGCACAAGCTCCACCCATCCCAATGATCTAAACTGGAACCATTTATCAAGACACTGTGGGGTGTGTGGGTTCAGTCTTGTCCAACTCTTTGCAATCCTAAGGACTGTAGCCTGCCAGGCTCTTCTGTCCATGGGATTTTCTCAGTGATAATACTGGAGTGGATTGCCAGTTTCTCCTCCAGGGAATCTTCCTGACTCGATGTTCAAACCTGTATCTCCTTCATTGCAGGCTTATTCTTTACCACTGAGCCACTGGGGAAGCTTATCAAGACATTGCTTAAACCAAAATAATTCCTAAGATGTTTCACAACCTGTTTTGTGTGGAAACAGATATGGAAACTCAACAAAGAAGCTGTAACAGTGGGAATATTTCAATAACTCTAAGGAATCCACCTAAGAAACCCTCTTCTGAGACATAAGATACTTAATACTTTGCACACAACCTGCCAAATTTCCCCCAATAATTTAAGATCATTCATTTAAAAATATCCATGTGTTATCCATTGAATTCATTTAACAGATGATATTTCATATTTTTTTTTAATGCCAGTCACTCTGTAAAGCAGATTTGGTAAAGAAAAGATTGACTACTGCTGCTGCTGTCTGACTCTGTGCAACCCCATAGATGGCAGCCCAGGCAATACTGACTAGCCACAGTGAAAATGAGAAACAAAAGACAGGATAATTTGGAATTATCTGACACATTAAGTAAGTACTTCATGATCTCAATTTGCTTTTCTCAAACACTTCTGCTCTTCAAGTTTCTTACTGTATAAATTCCTATCCTTAAGCTGTGAAGATCCATAAGTGGTTTTTTTTTTTTTTTTTTGGCTTTTTGGGTGTGTCCTTTATACAGTCAAAGAACCCAGAATAAAAAAGAATTATGAATGTTAAGAATAAAAAATAATTATGTTAAAATTTCATCAATTAAGATTTAAATTAGAAGGACTACTTCAAAATAAGAAATATTTCAGGGATAGTAAACACAAGTCAAAGAGAAAAAAAATACTCAAGTAGACAACAAATGAATGAAAACATGACAGGATCCAAAGAGCTAGGAGTCAGCATCTATAGTTGCTCAGTCATATCTGACTTTATGAGACGCTATGGACTGTAGCTTGTCAGGCTCCTCAGTCTTTGGGATTTCTCAGTCAAGAACAACTGGGATGTGCTGCCATTTCTTCCTCCAGGGGATCTTCCCCACCTAGGGACTGAACCCCTGTCTCCTTTGTCTCCTGAATTGCATGCTAATTCTTTGCCATTGAGCTACCAGGGAAGCCCAGGAGTCAGCAGATAACATACAAAGGAAGATGACACCACCCTTATGGCAGAAAGTGAAGAAGAGCTAAAAAGCCTCTTGTTGAAACTGAAAGAGGAGAGCAAAAAAGTTGGCTTAAAGCTCAACATCCATAAAATGAAGATCATGGCATCGGGTCCCATCACTTCATGGGAAATAGATGGGGAAACAGTGGAAACAGTGTCAGACTTTANATGTAATCCTCAAAAAAAACCTATTATCCTCATTTTATAAATATAGAATCTATAATATCAAGTAATTTGGAAAATGTTCAACAACTAGAAGATATTAGAATGGGATTCAAGCAAAGAGAAGCCTGGATTGAGAAAAACAGCTAAACTATAGTACCTCTCTGTATACAAAAATGAAGGTATAAAAGTTTCTGAGCTTCCATGCAATGGAGAGCATATTATGCTGCAAGTTTCCTTCCTACTCTCTTTATGCCTGGCTATCTGAACTTGCCAGCAACATCCAGACCATCCTGGATTCTGTTCATCAGAATGCCAGAACTGATGGAGATGGTACACAGTGGAGGTGGAGTGCTAATTATTCCTAATTATACCAGACACCTCCAGGGATATGGACAAGAAGAACAGGAATGGTGATGACAAACCCTTTCTTGACCTTGCTGCAATGTGTTCTTGACACATGAAAGAGAAGGTTATTGTATTGCCTTTGATTATCTCCAATTTCAAATCTCATGAGTCTAACACACTTGGTCACTCAGTGCTTGAGCAAGGGATTGGCTTTTGAAATGGGTGGTTAATTCTTTCAAGCTTTATATTTTGCATCCCATTTATAGACCTGACATACAGTTTTTCGACAGCCATAACCCAGGAAACAAACAGAAAACCTTGATTCAATTATTTGGTAATATTCTCAGGCACAGTTGACTTTTTGACAAAAATAGAACCTTTGTTAAATTAGTAAACTGTGAAAAGAACTGTCATATTAACCNTTTTTCGACAGCCATAACCCAGGAAACAAACAGAAAACCTTGATTCAATTATTTGGTAATATTCTCAGGCACAGTTGACTTTTTGACAAAAATAGAACCTTTGTTAAATTAGTAAACTGTGAAAAGAACTGTCATATTAACCACTTATTGCTTTCTAAACATCTTCTTTAATGTCATGTGAAATATACAAATAAAATTTCTGCCAAGACAGAAGAAGCAGAAGTGATTCATTAAAGAAAACCAATATTGGAATTTATAATTAAAATGGGCCTGTCCCCTATGATAATTGAAATTCAACTTCTGTCCATTTAATCATAAGGACAAATAATGTACATATTTTATAATGCTATTTTAATCTATAAAATAAGCTATCTTTGAAAGGCCAATGATTGTGAAGTCTGTTGAAGGTGAAAGTATTAGTCACTCAGTCATATCCAACTCTTTGTGACCTCATGGATTATAGCCTGCCAGGTTCCTCTGTCCATGGGATTTCCCAGAGAAAAAATACTAGAGTGGGTTGCCATTCCCTTCCCCAGCAGATCTTCCCAACCCAGGGGTTGAATCCAGGTCTTCTTCATTGCAGGCAGATTCTTAACTGTCTGAACAACCAGGGAAGCCAGTAGGTTTAGATTAAAAGTCCAGTGTTATCACTCACTGAGTTGTGTTAAACACTATGTATAGATATTGTTTACAGCTTTTTACCTCCTGACTGTAAAAGGATTACATTCCAAAGAATTGCAGTGCCTACTGTGGAGAAGGATAAACGCTTGCTGTTGATGTTGGGCTTGGTCATGTGACTTTCTTTGACCCATAGAATATGAATAGATATTCCACTGGCAGAAGATTTAAGAGTCATTATATTTCAGAAGCTAACTTGCTCTTTCTCTTCTGAAATGAGAATTTTGTGTTCCAACTAGAGGCTGTTCCTTCACACTGAGTCTCTGATAAGTCAATGACTCATACTTATGAGCATATTATGTGAGGAAGAAAATACTTATTATAAATCAATGAGATTTGGAAATGAAAAAATTTAAAGTATGCACAAACAAGCTAAAATTATAGTTTTATTTTCTATTAGATAATAATGAACCATAATTTTAGCATTATAGGATTACTTTGAGCAATATTTAGGAAATGGTAGACTATGAACCTAATTTTTTTATATAGACTCCATAAGAAATATAACAACTCAAGTAAAGAGTCATAATTTTATTTAGCATGATAATGTTATGCTTTTAAAAGATAGTTTGAACTCAGAGAAGCAAATTCTAATTTTGGTCCAGAAGGAGATGTAGGAGATGTGGGTTCAATCCCCAGGTTGGGAAGATCCCCTGGAGTAGGAAATGGCAAACCATTCCTGTATTCTTGTTTGTAAAATTCCATGGAGAGAAGATCCTGGCAGGCTACGCTAGTCCCTGGGGTCACAAAGAGATGGAAACGAATGAGCAGCTGAACACATACACTCACGTCTCACTTACACATGGTATATGGACCTGTGCGCTGCCATGTCACTCATGGATGTCTTTATACAAGCTGTGAAAGAGTTCTTACATACTCGACTCTGGATCATTAGAACACGAAAAGCCCAAGAGTGAATGGGGGCTCATAGCCTTTGGAAGCAAACAGGTACTCTCCAATTAGTTTTTGCTCCTTATTACTTAGGGTAATACAGTAAAAGTGTTTATATGAAAGTCANAAAGAGTTCTTACATACTCGACTCTGGATCATTAGAACACGAAAAGCCCAAGAGTGAATGGGGGCTCATAGCCTTTGGAAGCAAACAGTTACTCTCCAATTAGTTTTTGCTCCTTATTACTTAGGGTAATACAGTAAAAGTGTTTATATGAAAGTCAATTATAATTTATATGGATTGTTTTGAAAATGCTATTTTAAAATAATAGTAATTCAGTAATGGACACACACACAAAAAACCAAGAAAGATTTGTTTACACATGTATATTTAATTTAAAGGAGAAAACATGAACCTTCTTATTAAATACTATAAGGAAGAGCTTAGAAAAAGATATGTGAGAAATATATCAAGGGAAATGATACTAAGTTTTATGCCTGATATATGTGTGTAGAACATATATATAGATCNGGATTGTTTTGAAAATGCTATTTTAAAATAATAGTAATTCAGTAATGGACACACACACAAAAACAAGAAAGATTTGTTTACACATATATATTTAATTTAAAGGAGAAAACATGAACCTTGTTATTAAATACTATAAGGAAGAGCTTAGAAAAAGATATGTGAGAAAAATATAAAGGGAAATGATACTAAGTTTTATGCCTGATATATGTGTGTAGAACATATATATACATATAGATCTAAGATCTAGATCTAAGATCATGACATCTAGTCCCAACACTTCATGGCAAATAAATGGGGAAACAATGGAAAAAGTGAGAATATTTTTTGGGGCAGTGCTCCAAAATCGCTACACAATGGTGACTGCAGCCATGAAATTAAAAGATGTTTGCTGCTTGGAAGAAAAGTTATGACTAAGCTAGAGAGCATATTAAAAACCAGAAACATTGTTTTACCGACAAAGGTCCATTTAGTCAAAGTTATGGTTTTACTGGTAGTCACGTATGGATGTGAGATTTGGACTATAAAGAAAGCTGAAGTGCTGAAGAATTGATGCTTTTGAACTGTGGTGTTGGAGAAGACTCTTGAGAGTCCCTTGGACTGCAAGGAGATCCAACCAGTCCATCCTAGGAGAAATTAGTCCTGAATTTTCATTGGAAGGACTGATGCTAAAGCTGAAACTCTAATACTTTGGCCACCTGATGCAAAGAACTGACTCATTTGAAAAGACCCTGATGCTGGGAAAGATTGAAGGTGGGAGGAGAACGGGATGACTGAGGATGCGATGGTTGGATGGCATCACTGACTCGATGGACATGAGTTTGAGTAAGCTCTGGGAGTTGGTGTTGTATAGGGAAGCCTGGCGTGCTACAATCCATGGGGTCACAAAGAGCTGGACACAACTGAGCGACAGAACTGATGTTCTTTTAGGATAGTTATGAAACAAATTGATAGTTTTTGCAATAAATTGAATATATGTGTACAAATCCTTCAATATGTAGGGACATTTGATTAAAAGTTATTATATTCCCCTTTGCAAACTTAGTTATAGCAAGAGGTGGAAAGAAGGAAGAAGCCATGGTTTTCCAAAGAATCCCTAAGTTTTGGTTTTTGTTTGAAGTATTGCAGTTTCAGTTTACAAAGAATTCTCTACTGAGAGTCTGAAGACAATAAAAGTATAACTGCTTCCTCAAACTATCAAAGTGCTTTGCAACATCCTTAACATTATTATTATATGAAAATAATATCTTGAAATGTTTATATTGTTTTTAAGAGAACATTTGAAATCACTGAAATATTTTTACTTATCAAGAAACATTTTTTTTCTTTTTTAAAACTAAGTCCAAAAAATGATATAACATGAATCTCCACAGTCAATGGAGACTATGAAAGCTGGTAACATATTATCAGATGTGCCTCTTTTAAAGTATTATAAAGGAAATAAAAATTCCACATAAAGTTTAATTAGGTATTGTTATTTATCCCCTATAATTTTAAAATCTGAGAAAAAGCAACTTGAAAGACTAGAGGTAGTACGTATTCTCCATCAGGCAATTTAATTGATATGGAACTAATATTGCTAACATTCTACTACTATCTTGAAAATGCTTTTTATTTTAATCTTTATATTCTAGGAAATTGTACATATATTAAGTATGGAAAGGGTACCAAAATACATATCTGCTTAACATTTAAGCCTCTGTTGTCTTTATTTATTCATCCACCTCTAACTCCCCTCATCAATCCTGAAAATCAAACTAAACCTGGATCCAGGTGCTTTGTATTATTTTTCCCTCATTACAGAGCTCTAATTCTTTAGTGGATTTCAATAAGAGATTTCTTGGCATAGAAAGGAAGCACCTGCTGATTCGAGCAATTCCATCAGCACTCAGTGAAGCAAAAATATTCTGTTGGTGATTATGGTCCTAGTATCAGAATACAACCAATAATTTTATCATCTTACTCCTAATTTGTAATTGGCAACTTTATCCATTGTTTAGCTATAGGGAAAGAAGATTGGTATTCATAATGATCTCCAAATGCTGTTTGAAATATCATGGAATTTTGAGTGTAATTTCTACTCACATTTAGTTTGGATTATGTAAAGTTGCAACAAGGTGCTTGACTATTTTGGACCATGTACCAGTCTTCAACACAACTAATTAAAAAGTAAAAATTGCAATAATCAAAAGCTGTGTTTATCACCAGCTATTAATAAAAAGCCAATTTATTGACTACACTTTCTTTAAATTTACTTTTTAGTTGCTGTGTTGTCACAAACTTCAGCTATAGAAAAGTATGTACTTGCATTCCTTCTCAGTCCCCCAGTCATGTCCAACTCTTGGTGATCTCATGGACTATAGCCTAGCCAGGCTCCTCTGTCCACAGGATCCTCCCGACAAGAATACTACGGTGAGTTGCCATACCCTCCTCCACGGGATCTTCCCAAACCAGGGATTGAATGCATGTCTCTTGTGTCTCCTGAAAAATGAGAATATCCAGGCAGATTCTTTACCACTGCACCATATGCGGAGGCCCCATGTGTACTTGGCCTAAGTTTAAAACTGCAGTATTCTGTTCTCTTTTACATAATTCTCCACTCCAACTCTCACGGACACACGTACATACACATTACATACACTTGAGACACCTGTGGGCCTCTAAAAATTATAGTTTAGTTAAATGATAATCACTCCTATTTTCCAAGAAATATACCTTTGTTTGACCAAAGATAATGTGTTATTCCTTTATCCTGATCTTTTATTAAAAAACTAAACAAACAAATAAAGAAAAAAAAACAGTGGATAAAGATAAGCTGCAGTATATACATGACAAGTAATGCACACCTAGTAGCCAATTAAAATTTTCTTTTTCACTTAGTCCTATATCCATGAACATATTCAATAAGTACATATTAAGTATCTGAGAGAAAAAGGTGTGTGCTAAACACATACTAAAGTGTTTAATGTTACATACACACCACTCATAGTTTCAGCAAATCCCATAAGTATTATCAAAATTTTTATTTTATTTATTTTTCTTTTTATTTTTTTATTTTTTGATATTTTTTCTAATTTATTTTTTTTTACTTTACAATATTATATTGGTTTTGCCATACATTGACATGAATCTGCCATGGGTGTACATGTGTTTCCCATCTTGAGCCCCCCCTCCCACCTCCCTCCCCATACAATCCCTCTGGGTCATCCCAGTGCACCAGCCCC
>SJYW01027435.1:64732-84360 GCA_006410735.1 Raphicerus campestris | reverse complement strand
TCCTCTGTCCATGGGATTTCCCAGAGAAAAAATACTAGAGTGGGTTGCCATTCCCTTCCCCAGCAGATCTTCCCAACCCAGGGGTTGAATCCAGGTCTTCTTCATTGCAGGCAGATTCTTAACTGTCTGAACAACCAGGGAAGCCAGTAGGTTTAGATTAAAAGTCCAGTGTTATCACTCACTGAGTTGTGTTAAACACTATGTATAGATATTGTTTACAGCTTTTTACCTCCTGACTGTAAAAGGATTACATTCCAAAGAATTGCAGTGCCTACTGTGGAGAAGGATAAACGCTTGCTGTTGATGTTGGGCTTGGTCATGTGACTTTCTTTGACCAATAGAATGTGAATAGATATTCCACTGGCAGAAGATTTAAGAGTCATTATATTTCAGAAGCTAACTTGCTCTTTCTCTTCTGAAATGAGAATTTTGTGTTCCAACTAGAGGCTGTTCCTTCACACTGAGTCTCTGATAAGTCAATGACTCATACTTATGAGCATATTATGTGAGGAAGAAAATACTTATTATAAATCAATGAGATTTGGAAATGAAAAAATTTAAAGTATGCACAAACAAGCTAAAATTATAGTTTTATTTTCTATTAGATAATAATGAACCATAATTTTAGCATTATAGGATTACTTTGAGCAATATTTAGGAAATGGTAGACTATGAACCTAATTTTTTTATATAGACTCCATAAGAAATATAACAACTCAAGTAAAGAGTCATAATTTTATTTAGCATGATAATGTTATGCTTTTAAAAGATAGTTTGAACTCAGAGAAGCAAATTCTAATTTTGGTCCAGAAGGAGATGTAGGAGATGTGGGTTCAATCCCCAGGTTGGGAAGATCCCCTGGAGTAGGAAATGGCAAACCATTCCTGTATTCTTGTTTGTAAAATTCCATGGAGAGAAGATCCTGGCAGGCTACGCTAGTCCCTGGGGTCACAAAGAGATGGAAACGAATGAGCAGCTGAACACATACACTCACGTCTCACTTACACATGGTATATGGACCTGTGCGCTGCCATGTCACTCATGGATGTCTTTATACAAGCTGTGAAAGAGTTCTTACATACTCGACTCTGGATCATTAGAACACGAAAAGCCCAAGAGTGAATGGGGGCTCATAGCCTTTGGAAGCAAACAGTTACTCTCCAATTAGTTTTTGCTCCTTATTACTTAGGGTAATACAGTAAAAGTGTTTATATGAAAGTCAATTATAATTTATATGGATTGTTTTGAAAATGCTATTTTAAAATAATAGTAATTCAGTAATGGACACACACACAAAAAACCAAGAAAGATTTGTTTACACATGTATATTTAATTTAAAGGAGAAAACATGAACCTTCTTATTAAATACTATAAGGAAGAGCTTAGAAAAAGATATGTGAGAAAAATATAAAGGGAAATGATACTAAGTTTTATGCCTGATATATGTGTGTAGAACATATATATACATCTAGATCTAAGATCTAGATCTAAGATCATGACATCTAGTCCCAACACTTCATGGCAAATAAATGGGGAAACAATGGAAAAAGTGAGAATATTTTGGGGGGCAGTGCTCCAAAATCGCTACACAATGGTGACTGCAGCCATGAAATTAAAAGACGTTTGCTGCTTGGAAGAAAAGTTATGACTAAGCTAGAGAGCATATTAAAAACCAGAAACATTGTTTTACCGACAAAGGTCCATTTAGTCAAAGTTATGGTTTTACTGGTAGTCACGTATGGATGTGAGATTTGGACTATAAAGAAAGCTGAAGTGCTGAAGAATTGATGCTTTTGAACTGTGGTGTTGGAGAAGACTCTTGAGAGTCCCTTGGACTGCAAGGAGATCCAACCAGTCCATCCTAGGAGAAATTAGTCCTGAATTTTCATTGGAAGGACTGATGCTAAAGCTGAAACTCTAATACTTTGGCCACCTGATGCAAAGAACTGACTCATCTGAAAAGACCCTGATGCTGGGAAAGATTGAAGGTGGGAGGAGAATGGGATGACTGAGGATGCGATGGTTGGATGGCATCACTGACTCGATGGACATGAGTTTGAGTAAGCTCTGGGAGTTGGTGATGGATAGGGAAGCCTGGCGTGCTACAATCCATGGGGTCACAAAGAGTCGGACACAACTGAGTGACAGAATTGATGTTCTTTTAGGATAGTTATGAAACAAATTGATAGTTTTTGCAATAAATTGAATATATGTGTACAAATCCTTCAATATGTAGGGACATTTGATTAAAAGTTATTATATTCCCCTTTGCAAACTTAGTTATAGCAAGAGGTGGAAAGAAGGAAGAAGCCATGGTTTTCCAAAGAATCCCTAAGTTTTGGTTTTTGTTTGAGGTATTGCAGTTTCAGTTTACAAAGAATTCTCTACTGAGAGTCTGAAGACAATAAAAGTAAAACTGCTTCCTCAAGTTATCAAAGTGCTTTGCAACATCCTTAACATTATTATTATATGAAAACAATATCTTGAAATGTTTATACTGTTTTTAAGAGAACATTTGAAGTCACTGAAATATTTTTACTTATCAAGAAACATTTTTTTTTCTTTTTTAAAACTAAGTCCAAAAAATGATATAACATGAATCTCCATAGTCAACGATAATTGAAAGCTGGTAACATATTATCAGATGTGCCTCTTTTAAAGTATTATAAAGGAAATAAAAATTTCACATAAAGTTTAATTAGGTATTGTTATTTATCCCCTATAATTTTAAAATCTGAGAAAAAGCAACTTGAAAGACTAGAGGTAGTACGTATTCTCCATCAGGCAATTTAATTGATATGGAACTAATATTGCTAACATTCTACTACTATCTTGAAAATGCTTTTTATTTTAATCTTTATATTCTAGGAAATTGTACATATATTAAGTATGGAAAGGGTACCAAAATACATATCTGCTTAACATTTAAGCCTTCTGTTGTCTTTATTTATTCATCCACCTCTAACTCCCCTCATCAATCTTGAAAATCAAACTAGACCTGGATCCAGGTGCTTTGTATTATTTTTCCCTCATTACAGAGCTCTAATTCTTTAGTGGATTTCAATAAGAGATTTCTTGGCATAGAAAGGAAGCACCTGCTGATTCGAGCAATTCCATCAGCACTCAGTAAAGCAAAAATATTCTGTTGGTGATTATGGTCCTAGTATCAGAATACAACCAATAATTTTATCATCTTACTCCTAATTTGTAATTGGCAACTTTATCCATTGTTTAGCTATAGGGAAAGAAGATTGGTATTCATAATGATCTCCAAATGCTGTTTGAAATATCATGGAATTTTGAGTGTAATTTCTACTCACATTTAGTTTGGATTATGTAAAGTTGCAACAAGGTGCTTGACTATTTTGGACCATGTACCAATCTTCAACACAACTAGTTAAAAAGTAAAAATTGCGATAATCAAAAGCTGTGTTTATCACCAGCTATTAAGAAAAAGCCAATTTATTGACTACCCTTTCTTTAAATTTAATTTTTAGTTGCTGTGTTGTCACAAACTTCAGCTATAGAAAAGTATGTACTTGCATTCCTTCTCAGTCCCCCAGTCATGTCCAACTCTTGGTGATCTCATGGACTATATCCTAGCCAGGCTCCTCTGTCCACAGGATCCTCCGGGCAAGAATACTAGGGTGAGTTGCCATACCCTCCTCCAGGGGATCTTCCCAAACCAGGGATTGAATGCATGTCTCTTGTGTCTCCTGAAAAATGAGAATATCCAGGTAGATTCTTTACCACTGCACCATATGCGGAGGCCCCATGTGTACTTGGCCTAAGTTTAAAACAGCAGTATTCTGTTCTCTTTTACATAATTCTCCACTCCAACTCTCACGGACACACGTACATACACATTACATACACTTGAGACACCTGCGGGCCTCTAAAAATTGTAGTTTAGTTAAATGATAATCACTCCTATTTTCCAAGAAATATACCTTTATTTGACCAAAGATAATGTGTTATTCCTTTATCCTGATCTTTTATTAAAAAACAAAACAAACAAATAAAGAAAAAAAAAACAGTGGATAAAGATAAGCTGCAGTATATACATGACGAGTAATGCACACCTAGTAGCCAATTAAAATTTTCTTTTTCACTTAGCCCTATATTCATGAACATATTCAATAAGTACATATTAAGTATCTGAGAGAAAAAGGTGTGTGCTAAACACATACTAAAGTATTTAATGTCACATACATACCACTCATAGTTTCAGCAAATCCCATAAGTATTATCAAAATTTTTATTTTTAAAATGTTGGGGGGTGGGAACAGCAAGTTGACAACATATTGTTCTTTCTTTTAAATGGTTTACAATCTAGTGTTAATGTAGTTGTGTGGAAATAAAGGCCAGGACACAGGAGTAAGATGAGTCAATAACAATCCAAATAGGAGAAATGTATGTAATATGAAAGAAAATGTTAACAAATATGTACAATAGCACAGAAAGAGGCAAGAGTATATATATATATATATATATATTCTGATTTGATGATGACTATTTTACTTTTAAAAGATCATGGAGACAGCAGCATGAAAGTAAAATTAGAAGTGGGGAATGATTAGCACAGGAAGAAACGTAGGTAAGATGTATGAATATGAATCACAGCACAGAGAGTGGGCATGGATGAAATTCTGCTTTTGTGAGCAATGTTGTGAGTTTGTATGGGCTCATGGGCGTGCGTGTCCTCTGCTCCTCAGCAGTGTGGCTCAGCAGAATGACTACTGGCTCTAACAGATGTGGGTTCATATCTCAGCTCCTTCACTCATTGGCTATCTGATCATGGCAAGTGATTTGCCACCCTTTTCACTCTTATTCTTCTTGTGTGTATGCGCTCGGTGGTATCCAATTCTTTGTGACCTCATGGACTGTAGCCCACCAGACTCCTTTGCCCATGGAATTTTCCAGGCAACAGTACTGTAGTAGGTTACCATTTGCTACTCCAGGGGATCTTCCCAACCTTCGGATCAAAGCTGCATCTCTTGCATCTCTTGCACTGGTAGGCAGATTCTTAACCAGCTGCCCCACCTGTGAAAACCTCTTACACAGTCTCTAATTCAGTGGAATTTATAATAATGATATTACATAGGAAATAAAAGCATTGGGTTCAGTCTGTGAGGTAGTCAGTATTCAAAAAGTCTTTTTAAAATAATGTTTAAAATCAAGAGGAAAAAAGAAGACAAACTTTAGAGGAATAGTTATTAATATGANCAGATTCTTAACCAGCTGCCCCACCTGCGAAAACCTCTTACACAGTCTCTAATTCAGTGGAATTTATAATAATGATATTACACAGGAAATAAAAGCATTGGGTTCAGTCTGTGAGGTAGTCAGTATTCAAAAAGTCTTTTAAAAATAATGTTTAAAATCAAGAGGAAAAAAGAAGACAAACTTTAGAGGAATAGTTATTAATATGATTATTGTATCACGGACTCAATGAACATGAGTCTGAGTGAACTCGGGGAGATGGTGATGGACAGGGAGGCCTGGGATGCTGTGATGCATGGGGTTGCAAAGAGTCAGACACGACTGAGCGACTGAACTGAACTGAACTACATCTTACTGTACTTGCTGAATAGATGGAGTAGAAAAGATTTTGAACTCTTATCATTATCAAAATAATTTAAAAAAACTTCTAAAATAAGACTTTGCATGAATCTAACTAGATATAATATTCTCCTTCTGTAAAAATATCTTGCTTAAAATTGCTACCCACCACAAATTTAGACTCCCTGGGAGTTATGTGGGCAAGATCTCCAATGACAACCTAATGACTAAAATCCTGTGTTCAGTCATCCTCTTGCTCTCTCTCTGTGGCATTTGACACAATCCAGATTTCTCTTTCAAACTTTGTTCACTGTTAATTCTCAGGTGATTCTGTTAGTTTATTTCCTTCCTCCTTGATCATTCTTTTTCTGTCTCCTTTAATGAGATTCCTTCCTCCTCTCTTGCCTTCAGGGAGAACCTTCTTCAATTTTTGTTTATCTTATATTTTCTTTCTCTCTTTCCCTTTCTCCTTCCCACTTCCCTTTCTCTCTCTCTCAATTAGACCTTGGCAAGTAGTTTGTCATTCTCCTGCCTCTCATTTCTCTTAGCAGTCTCTGACTCAGAGGAACTTGAGAGAATTTATATATATATAAACACACACACACACACAAATACACACAATATGGATTAGAAAACTAGATTATATATGATCTATATTACATATAATCTTAGAAAATTTATTTCTTCCCATAAATTAAATAATCTTACCTGTGAGAATGACTTACAAATCTTATCCTCACGTCTTATTTTTTCCCAATACCTGTGTCTCATTTTTCAATGTCTATTAGATTTTACCATCTGAAGGTCCTTTACTGGCACTTCAAATTTAACATGCCTAAAAGATAATGTATTGCCCTCCTCTGACATCAAGTTTTTCTTGAATTCTCCTTTGATTTATTGTTCTTTTTGTATGCTAAAAATTCCAAAATTATATTCACCATCATATGTTTAATTTTTTCATATCGTATCACATAGATACTTCATTCTTATTGCTTCTACCATAATTCAAAAGCCGTCTTATTGCACCTGAATATTTCTTGAGCTTAATGAGCGTTCTGTCTCTAGATTTCTTATAAAATCATATTTGGTCAGGAATTCTTTTTCATACCTACCTCAATGCCAATGTTCTTTGAGGCTTTTGATCAATTATCCTGGTCATTCACACAAGGCAAAATTGGAAATACACTAAGTACAGTATATCGCATTGCCTTTTCTTTAAAAAGGAAAACGTTCTCCAAGGGTGTGGCTGGTTGTGAAAGAAGCCTTGATGGTGGGGAGTATTTACCTGATCTGATGCAGAAGATATAAAATATAGCAGTTTCAGTGGGTGATCTCAGTGGGAAGCAAATGGTGAAGACCAGAGTTAAAGAGAAATCTTAGGAATGAGAAAGCCACAGAGAGGGTTTGATATTCTCTCCATAGTCCCGGGGCCTAGTGTGAGACCACATGCATCCAAAGGGATACCAAAGAGGGTCCAATATGTCCATGTGTTCCTGATTGACCAGGAAACTGCAAGCGTGTAGAGGAAAGACAGGAAGGGATAAGCCAAGGCAGGTTCAAAAAGTGCCTGAACTTTGAAATGTGCTTGCAACCCACACCAAGGTCTATTGGGTAAAGAAAAAAGCCTTCCATTTTTAAGATATGAAGAAAATGTGATTGTGTACTCAGTGATCACTAAGCTGTGCAGAGATGGGGGACAACTGGTAGAAATGAAGCAACATAGATTAAGATGATAAAAAAATATTGAGCAGGACTGTGGGGAGAAGATGGCGGAGGAATAGGATGGGGAGAACACTCTCTCCCTCGCTACTTCATCAAAAGAACATTTCAAGCTGAATAAACTCCACAAAACAACTTCTGAATGCTGGCAGAGGACATCAGGCATCCAGCAAAGCAGATCATCGGCTACAAAAACAGGTAGGAATAAATATAAGGGACGAGAAAAAAGACAAAGGAGGTAGGGAGGGAGCCCCGTCCCGGGAAGGGAAGCCTGTCCCGGGAAGAGACTGTTAAGAAGAGAGAGCTCCAATCTCCAGGAAACTCTCACACAGCCGTGTCTAGGTCGAACCTGGGAAGCACGGACGGCAACAGGACAGGAAGGAAAAATGGGTGATTAAAACCAAGGGAATACGAATCCAGCAGCGGGTCCCCGGCGGATAGGCAGTGCAAGCGCCTGCCCCCGGCACCGGCGAACGGGGCTGTGCAGGGAGGAGCGGGACCTGCCAGCCGCGACCCGCCAGCCGCAGTTTTCTGGCAGGGGGACCGCGGGGAAAAGCAGACTTCGGGGATTTTCGCGAGAATCGGGTCGTAACGCGGCCAGACTCGGGTCCGTGCGAGGCCAGGGCAGTCTGGCATGGACTGGCACCAGACTGGGAGATAATAACCACCACGCGGAAGGCTCGCGACAGTCCCGCGCACAGAACAAAGGACCGAGTGGCAATAGCCGGTCGGTCGCACGAGGGAATTGCGCCCGCCCAATTTCCTAGCTACTCGGACTTGGGAAGGGAACAGAGCGCAGGACCAGCCAAATCTGCGCCCCGGGGGCTTCCTGAGCCGAAACTGAGTGGCTCAGACCCGGGAGGTGCATGAAGCTCAGGACAGGCCCCGTCCACCACCTCCATCCCTGCGTCGACTGAAATCAGACACGGAAGAGACCAGCAAACAGGAAATCAAACAGAGGGAACTGCCTTGGTAGCGACCCCACACAAAGCACAACGCCAGAGAAAGCGCCAAATATAATTTTACAACTTTTACGAATTTTTTTTTTTTTTTTATAACTGAGGGGGAGGGAGGGTCGATGTGGAAGCCTGATTTTTTTTTCTCTTTCTTTTTTTTTTTTTTCTTTTAAAAGACTTTAAAAGAAAAATTTCTTTTTCTTCTTTTTTTGAATAGAAAGAAAAAAAATCTTTTTTTCTCCGTTTCCGTCCCCCCCTTTTCTTTTTTTTTTTTAACTATCTTAAATTTTTAAGTCCTCTATATCCCTAAATATTATTTTTATAAACTATTATTACTTTTGAAAAATTAAAAAAAAAAAAAACCCCCCTAGTTTTAAAGCAAACACCGTATATAGCCTTCCTGAGGTGAAGGCTGCTGCCGTTTTATAATAAAGGTGGCTTTTTTTATTTTTTTATTTAAATTCTTTTTTCCTTTTTTTTTTTTTCTCCCTTTTCTCTTCCTGTTTTCTTTCTTTCTTTCTTTATCTCCTCTTTTCTCTCCTTCTTCTTTCCATTAATATTTTATTTTTGAAAATCTAATCTCTACTACGGATTCTTAATCTTTGCATTTTGGTATTTGTTACCAATTTTGTACAGTTAAAAACCTAATCTTCAGTACCCAACTTCACATGAGTGCGAGATAACCGGCCTGACCCCTCTCTCCTCCATCAGACTCTCTTTTTTCTCCACCAGGTGGCCTCTCTCTCCTACCGCCCCCTCCTTCTCTTTACACAACTCTAAGAATCTTTGTGTGTTCCAGAAGGCGGAGAACACTCAGTGAACTGGTTACTGGCTGGATCTGTATCCCTCCTTTTTGTATCCCTCCTTTTCATCTCCCTCTTTTACCCCCCTGACCACCTCTGTCTTCTCCATCCCTCTCCTCTTCCCGGTATAAATCTCTGACCACCTCTGAGAGATCCAGACTGTGGAGCGCACACAAGAAAGCGGTCACAGCCTAGCTTGCTCTCTCCTCTTCTGATTCCATCTCATCCCATTCCAGTCATCTCTAACTACCCCCTCCCTCCACTCTCCCCCAAGAAACTCAGTGATCCTCTAGGGGGGACCCTAAAGGTGGATAAAACTACCATCTTGAACCTAGATGTATTAACATCAGTGCTGTATAGACGGAGAAGTCATGAGGCTATTGTAAAAGTAAAGCTGAAAACCAAAATCAGGAGGCTCAAGTCCAAATCCCAAGAGCATCAGAGAATTCCTGAATATAGGAAACATTATCAAGTAGGAGCTCATCAAACGCCTTCATACCTACACTGAAACTGAGCACCACCCAAGGGCCAACAAGTCCCAGAGCAAGATATACCACGCAAATTCTCCAGCAACATAAGAACACGCCCCTGAGCTTCAATATATAGGCAACTGAAAATACTCCAAAGCCACTGACTCATAACCTATTACTAGACACATCACAGCACTCCAGAGAGAAGAATTCCAGCTCCACCCACCAGAACTCCAACACAAGCCTCCCCAATCAAGAAACCTGGACAAGCCACTGATACAACCCCACACACAGGGAGGAAGATCAATAATAAAGAGAACTCCACAAATTCCCAGAATATAGAAAGGCCACCCCAAACGCAACAATATAACCAAGATGAAAAAACAGAGGAATACCCAGCAGGTAAAGGAACTGGAGAAATGCCCACCAAACCAAGTAAAGGAGGAGGAGGTAGGGAATCTACCTGAGAAAGAATTCCGAATTTTGATAGTGAGAATGATCCAAAATCTTGAAATCAAAATGGAATCACAGATAAATAGCCTGGAGTCAAGGATTGAGAAGATGCAAGAAAGGCTTAACAAGGACCTAGAAGAAATAAAAAAGAGTCATCAACTAATGAATAATGCAATCAATGAGATCAGAAACGCCCTGGAGGCAACAAATAGTAGAATAATGGAAGCAGAAGATAGGATAAGTGAAATAGAGGATAGAATGGTAGAAATAAATGAATCAGTAAGGGAAAAAGAAAAACGAATTAAAAGAAATGAGGACAACCTCAGAGACCTACAGGACAATGTGAAACGCTCCAACATTCGAATTATAGGAGTCCCAGAAGAAGAAGACAAAAAGAAAGACCACGAGAAAATATTGGAGGAGATAATAGTTGAAAACTTCCCTAAAATGGGGAAGGAAATAATCACCCAAGTCCAAGAAACCCAGAGAGTGCCAAACAGAATAAACCCAAGGCGAAACACCCCAAGACATATATTAATCAAATTAACAAAGGCCAAACACAAAGAACAAATATTAAAAGCAGCAAGGGAAAAACAACAAATAACACACAAGGGGATCCCCATAAGAATTACTGCAGATCTTTCAATAGAAACTCTCCAGGCCAGGAGGGAATGGCAAGACATACTTAAAGTGATGAAAGATAATAATCTACAGCCAAGACTACTGTACCCAGCAAGGATCTCATTCAAATATGAAGGAGAAATAAAAAGCTTTACAGACAAGCAAAAGCTGAGAGAATTCAGCACAACCAAACCAGCTCTCCAACAAATCCTAAAGGATAAACTTTAGACAGGAAACACAAAAAGAGCGTATAAATCCGAACTCAAAACAACAAAGTTAATGGCAACAGGAGCATACTTATCAATAATTACCTTAAATGTAAATGGGTTGAATGCCCCAACCAAAAGGCAAAGACTGGCTGAATGGATACAAAAGCAAGATCCCTATATATGCTGCCTACAAGAGACCCACCTCAAAACCACAGACACATACAGATTGAAAGTGAAGGGCTGGAAAAAGATATTCCATGCAAATAGAGACCAAAAGAAAGCAGGAGTAGCAGTACTCATATCCGACAAAATAGACTTTAAAACAAAGGCTGTGAAAAGGGACAAAGAAGGCCACTACATAATGATTAAAGGATCAATCCAAGAAGAAGATATAACAATTATAAATATATATGCACCCAACATAGGAGCACCGCAATATATAAGACAATTACTAACAAGCATGAAAGGGGAAATTAATAATAACACAATAATAGTGGGAGACTTTAATACCCCACTCACACCTATGGACAGATCAACTAAACAGAAAATTAACAAAGAAACGCAAACTTTAAATGATACAATAGACCAGTTAGACCTAATTGATATCTATAGGACATTTCACCCCAAAACAATGAATTTCACCTTTTTCTCAAGTGCACATGGAACCTTTTCCAGGATAGATCACATCCTGGGTCATAAAGCAAACCTGGATAAATTCAAAAAAATCGAAATTATTCCAAGCATCTTCTCTGACCATAATGCACTAAGGCTAGATCTCAACTACAGGAGAAAAACTACTAAAAACTCCAACATCTGGAGGCTGAACAACAGCCTTCTGAATAATCAACAAATCACAGAAGAAATAAAAAAAGAAATCAAAATATGCATAGAAACGAATGAAAATGAAAACACAACTACACAAAACCTGTGGGACACTATAAAAGCAGTGCTAAGAGGAAAATTCATAGCAATGCAGGCATACCTCAAGAAACAAGAAAAAAGTCAAATAAATAACCTAACTCTACACCTAAAGCAACTAGAAAAGGAAGAAATAGAGAACCCCAGAGTTAGTAGAAGGAAAGAAATTGTAAAAATTAGGGCAGAAATAAATGCTAAAGAAACAAAAGAGACCATAGCAAAAATCAACAAAGCAAAAAGCTGGTTCTTTGAAAGGATAAATAAAATTGACAAACCATTAGCCAGACTCATCAAGAAACAAAGAGAAAAAAATCAAATCAACAAAATGAGAAATGAGAATGGAGAGATCACGACTGACAACACAGAAATACAAAGAATCATAAGAGACTACTATCAGCAATTATATGCCAACAAAATGGACAACTTGGAAGAAATGGACAAATTCTTAGAAAAGTACAACTTTCCAAAACTGAACCAGGAAGAAATAGAAAATCTTAATAGACCCATCACAAGCATGGAAATTGAAACTGTAATCAGAAATCTTCCAGCTAACAAAAGCCCAGGTCCAGACGGCTTCACAGCTGAATTCTACCAAAAATTTCGAGAAGAACTAACACCTATCTTACTGAAACTATTCCAGAAAATTGCAGAGGAAGGAAAACTACCAAACTCATTCTATGAGGCCACCATCACCCTAATACCAAAACCAGACAAGGATGCCACAAAAAAAGAAAACTATAGGCCAATATCACTGATGAACATAGATGCAAAAATTCTTAACAAAATCCTAGCAATCAGAATCCAACAACACATTAAAAAGATCATACACCACGACCAAGTGGGCTTTATCCCAGGGATGCAAGGATTCTTCAATATCCGCAAATCAATCAACGTAATTCACCACATTAATAAACTGAAAAATAAAAATCATATGATTATCTCAATAGATGCAGAGAAGGCCTTTGACAAAATTCAACATCCATTTATGATAAAAGCTCTCCAGAAAGCAGGAATAGAAGGAATGTACCTCAACATAATAAAAGCTATATATGACAAACCCACAGCAAACATTATCCTCAACGGTGAAAAACTAAAAGCATTTCCCCTAAAGTCAGGAACAAGACAAGGGTGCCCACTTTCACCACTATTATTCAATATAGTTCTGGAAGTTCTGGCCACAGCAATCAGAGCAGAAAAAGAAATAAGAGGAATCCAAATTGGAAAAGAAGAAGTAAAACTCTCACTGTTTGCAGATGACATGCTCCTCTACATAGAAAATCCTAAAGACTCAACCAGAAAACTACTAGAGCTAATCAATGAATATAGTAAAGTTGCAGGATATAAAATCAACACTCAGAAATCCCTTGCATTCCTATACACTAATAATGAGAAAGTAGAAAAAGAAATTAAGGAAACAATTCCATTCACCATTGCAACCAAAAGAATAAAATACTTAGGAGTATACCTACCTAAAGAAACTAAAGATCTATATATCGAAAACTTTAAAACACTGATAAAAGAAATCAAAGAGGACACTAACAGATGGAGAAATATTCCATGTTCGTGGATCGGAAGAGTTAATATAGTGAAAATGAGTATACTACCCAAAGCAATCTACAGATTCAATGCAATCCCCATCAAGCTACCAACAGTATTTTTCACAGAACTAGAACAAATAATCTCAAGATTTGTATGGAAACACAAAAAGCCGCGAATAGCAAAAGCAATCTTGAGAAAGAAGAATGGAACTGGAGGAATCAACTTGCCTGACTTCAGGCTCTACTACAAAGCCACAGTCATTAAGACAGTATGGTACTGGCACAAAGACAGAAATATAGATCAATGGAACAAAATAGAAAGCCCTGAGATAAATCCACACACTTATGGATACCTTATCTTCGACAAAGGAGGCAAGAACATACAATGGAGTAAAGACAGTCTCTTTAACAGGTGGTGCTGGGAAAACTGGTCAACCACTTGTAAAAGAATGAAACTAGATCACTTTCTAACTCCACACACAAAAATAAACTCAAAATGGATTAAAGATCTAAACGTAAGACCAGAAACTATAAAACTCCTTGAGGAGAACATAGGCAAAACACTCTCCGACATACATCACAGCAGGATCCTCTATGATCCACCTCCCAGTAAACTGGAAATAAAAGCGAAAATAAACAAATGGGATCTAATTAAAATTAAAAGCTTCTGCACAACAAAGGAAACTATAAGTAAGGTGAAAAGACAGCCTTCTGAATGGGAGAAAACAATAGCAAATGAAGCAACTGACAAACAACTGATCTCAAAAATTTACAAGCAACTTATGCAGCTCAACTCCAGAAAAATAAACGATCCAATCAAAAAATGGGCCAAAGATCTAAACAGGCATTTCTCCAAAGAAGACATACAGATGGCTAACAAACACATGAAAAGATGCTCAACATCACTCATTATCAGAGAAATGCAAATCAAGACCACAATGAGGTACCACTTCACACCAGTCAGAATGGCTGCGATCCAAAAGTCTACAAGCAATAAGTGCTGGAGAGGATGTGGAGAAAAGGGAACCCTCTTACACTGTTGGTGGGAATGCAAACTAGTACAGCCACTATGGAGGGCAGTGTGGAGATTCCTTAAAAAATTGCAAATAGAACTGCCCTATGACCCAGCAATCCCACTGCTGGGCATACACACCGAGGAAACCCGAATTGAAAGAGACACATGTACCCCAATGTTCATTGCAGCATTATTTATAATTGCCAGGACATGGAAACAACCCAGATGTCCATCAACAGATGATTGGATAAGAAAGCTGTGGTACATATACACAATGGAGTATTACTCAGCCCTTAAAAAGAATAAGTTTGACTCAGTTCTAATGAGATGGATGAAACTGGAGCCGATTATACAGAGTGAAGTAAGCCAGAAAGAAAAACACCAATACAGTATACTGACACATATATATGGAATTTAGGAAGATGGTAATGATGACCCTGTAAATGAGACAATATAGGAGACACAAAAGTATAGAAGAGACTTTTGACATCTGGGGGAGAGGGAGAGGGTGGAATGATTGAGGAGAATGACACAGAAACATGTATACTATCATATAAGGAATGAAGCACCAGTCTATGTTCAATGCAGGATACAGGATGCTTGGGGCTGGTGTACGGGATGATCTGGGGAGGTGGGGTGGGGAGGGAGCTGGGAGGGGGCTTTGGCATGGGGAGATCGTGTACACCTGTGGATGATTCATGTCAATGTATGGCAAAACCAACACAGTACTGTAAAATAGAATAAAGTATTAAAAGGGAAAAAAAAAATTAAAAAAAAAATATTGAGCAAAAATGTCAATAAATACTAGCTAAAAGAAATGATCAAGGAGTACCTGTCACAATTTAGCAGTTACCATAGCTGCTTTCACCATGGTTCTAGACAATTTCAGTAGAGGTCTGCTTGTTCCTTTAGCCCTGTGCTTTCTTGCAGAGTGACCTTTATTATGTTGATTTAAATTAATTTTTAAAATGAAAATTGTGTGTATTTAAGATGTACACATGATAAATTAACATACTTTGGCCACCTGATGCAAACAGCTGACTCATTAGATAAGACCCTGACGCTGGGAAAGATTGAAGGCAGAAGGGGACAACAGAGAATGAGATGTTGGATGCCATCACTGACTCAATGGACATGAGTCTGAGCAAACCCTGGGAGATGGGAAGGATAGGAAAGCCTGGTGTGATACAGTCCATGGGGTCACAAAGAGTTGGACACAACTGAGCGACTAAATGACAAATAGTGAAATGATTACTACAAGCTAGTTGACATTTCTTCTACTCACAAGCTAGTTACTATTTGCATGTGTAAATGATGAGAGCACCTAAAATCTCACTTAGCAAATTTTAAGAATTCAATGCAGTATTATTAATTATGGTCAGCATGCTGTATATCAGAATTTCAAATCATCTAGAGAGAAATTGCCTTTCTCAGTCTAGAGGAAAGTAAGATTTGCATGTTCATAAAACTTGAAAACAAGATTACTTCCAGTACACTATGTGTTCAGAACGAAATATTTTGGTGTTAGTTTCAACAAAATAAGATGATACTGACTTGGTATATTATGGCCACATACTAGATTGGTTGGAGGCATTAACAAGTACTTCCAACTTAGATGGTTAAGGATGAGTCTTCCAAATTCAGATATTCATACCCCATCTGTTTTCATTTCTGTCTCTCCAAAAGTCCTGTTTTAGTGCTTATGAGCCAGGAAATATCCCAAACTTTTCATATTTTAAATTATACTTTAATATCTAAGATGAACTCCTAATTTATCTATTGTCAAATATTTTGCCTCATAATGAATGCAGAGAACCTATTACCAAGTTCTAAAATCCACTTTGGCCTAATGGTGCTTGTAAATAATGCATTTGCATAATGAGCGATATTTATAAAAGCCAATTACTGCTAATATGGATGACCTTTTGGCACCAAATAAGCTAATAACCTTTGAAATGGGGACTAGATTACATAGTGCTAAAACAAAACTTAGGTATAATAGAAACTAGGGCCCCTTGCATACATAAGGATGAAGGTTATTTTCTATTTTGGCTGCACTCTTAAAGATCCATTAATTTGATATGAGATTTGAATTCAAAATCAATGCCAGCTCATTTTCAAATAGGGAACATTAGAAAAGAATGAAAGCACCTTTTTTTTACAAATAATTTCTAATGGAGCAGCATTAACCTTAACATTAAATACCATGATTCTGACATTTTCAAAATACTTCTTTGCTAAAGGTCATATATATTTTATATCTATAGCCAGCTATAAGATTTTAAGGGTCTTACTGATCCATATATAATAAATATTAATAATAATGATTAATCAGGTTGAAATTCATTTTTTTAAAGTAGGCCAAAATATAATGTCTCCATATACTTAATTCACATTTTTTTCCATGTGCTATAAAAACTAATCTATTTCACCTAATGCTAGTAGAACAATAGTTAATTTTATTAAGGTACTTTCATTTCTGAATATTGCACTTTAAATTGTTTATTTTCTGTCATATATGATTTAATATTACAGCCTAGCCATGATGTAATAGTGTAATAGAACCACAGAACCTCTCTGTAATATAGCAGTGAAGTACTAATACAATGTACATTGGAATCAAATTTTGGCTTCACTGGCTGTATTCTATTCTACTTGAATCAGTTGGGAATCAAAATTCAGTTATCCAATAACATCCAATTATATGTCTAATAATTTTCAGCATTCATAACATTACCATAGATTTGTTTTCTCCTATCAGATATAACCATGGTGAAATTTCCTAAATTATTTTTAGTTATTTTGAGTAAGCCACTCACTAAGGTTTTGTTCTTTATCTGCACCTCGTCACAACCCTGCACCCTGGTGACCAGAACTTTCATAATTATTCAGTGATCTCCCAGGCCACCCTGCCCCCAGCATGGCAGTACATCCTGCTATTTCATGCCCTACTCNTAAGCCACTCACTAAGGTTTTCTTCTTTATCTGCACGTCGTCACAACCCTGCACCCTGGTGACCAGAACTTTCATAATTATTCAGTGATCTCCCAGGCCACCCTGCCCCCAGCATGGCAGTGCATCCTGCTATTTCATCCCCTACTCATTATCCTCTTTTGTAACTTTACAAAATTTTCTCCTTAGAAAAATCACATTATATAAAATTTTCTTAACACTTTATTTGATAACAATCATATCATATGGCAAATTAATTGATTGAAACCAGGAGGAAAAGGAGACGACAGAGGATAATATGGTTGGATGGCATCACCAACTCAATGGACATGAGTTGGAGCAAGATTTGGGAGTTGATGATGGACATGGAAGCCTGGTGTGCTGCAGTCCATGGGGTCAGAAAGATTTGGACACAACTGAGTGACTGAACTAAACTGAATTCAATGTTTAAATCTAGAACTGAAAAATATCTAGACTATTTGGAATTTTACTTTCTCCAGAGCCAAAGAGTTCTAGCGGCAGAGGCGCAAATACACAAGGCAATGCAAGCGTGCTCAGTATCAAGGTCGATGCTGGTGAGGACGATGTTACACTTTCCTTATTGATTCCTTACCTAGAAACAATCACTGCTCAAAGATTTTTACCTGGGAACAGGTAGAAAAATAATTTTTAACTGAGTCATCTGGATAGTTATCATGAAAAAATTGTAATTTGCTCTGTATTCTGAAGAAAGACTAAGTTTTTCACAATTAGAAATGAAATGTGAAAAATGTCAGAGTAAGTTAGGATAAGTCCAAGAAGGTACTTGAAAACAACAATAGAACAGCAAACTTCTGATAAGATTATAAAATATCTACACTGGAAAATAATAAGTCCCAGAAAAAAAGATCAACATAGTTCCATACATTGACACATGAAAATGTTTATACAGGGAGAGCTAGCTGAGTCCATGCAGAGAAAGAGAAACATCATAAAACAATTATTACTGTAAGATGTAATATTAATGAAAATGCTCTTTCATAAACTGACATGATAATCATGACAAAGTCAAGAGGAAGACAAATGATGACAGTTAATGTCATACATTTGAATATAGCCATGTGTGTATTTAATTATCTAAGTCTTCCTTTTTAAAGGCAGAGCTTACATATTGTCATGGGCATACTCCCTTACCATGAGTAATGGGAATCTTCTTTAAATTTATTTTTTAATTGGAGGAAAATTGTTCCACAGTGTTGTATTAGTTTCTGCCATACAACAAGACAAATCAATCACAAATTATATATATACCTATCTCCTCCCTCCTTCCACTGCTGCGTCCACAAGTTCATTCTCTACATCTGCATGGATGAACTTAGAGCCTGTTATGCAGAGTGAAGTCAGAAAGATAAAAGCAATATATATTAACACATATGTATGGAATCCAGAAAAATGGTACTGATGAACTATATGCAGGGCAGGAATTGAGAGAGATGTAGAGTACCATGAGTAATAGGAAACTTTGGAAGATAACTATAAAAATGACAAATTGGGGGAAATACAGGTATCAGGCTATAATTGTTAAGGTAAATAGGCTTTTCAGTGGTTTTAAAATAGCCTCAAATAATTATTTTCCATGTAACAATGTACGCATAGCATCAAAACTATTCCTTTTGTAGACTGTTCTCACAAACAGACCTTTTTAACAAGGCTTTGTTTTTATTGTTAAATAAAGTCTGTAGAATATGCTGAAAATATATACATGATCTAAATTAAATATAATAGGTGATGATATTAATGGTTTTTTCACCCCAACCTTTTTTTTCTGTTCGTTTTTCAATTTTGTAACTTTTCAGGCTGCTTTTCTAACTATCGAGGTCAGTAGCTGAAATGTTGCAGAGATAGCTGACATAAAGCCTGAAGACTATATCATACTCTCTCAGAGGGATCAAACTCTTTAAAAATCCTGCTGAAAGGAAAAGGGAGAAAAATGGGTCAAAACTTTGTGTTTGTGTTATTTTCAGTGAAAACATCTCTATTATCTAAGACCTCTGAAGAACAGTTAGCTATCAACTCAGCAAGAGTCACAAAAACAAAACATCAGTGTCATCCCACAGCAAAAGAAGCTTTATGCATTGGTGTTATTGAACACACATAGCTATCATGACTTTGGCTCTAAACGCCATACTCTGCTGCAAATCCCTCCTGAATTTCCTTGTGTCTATCCTTATTCTTGTGTCTATCCTTATTCTTGTGTCTATCCTTATCTTCCTCCTACACACATCTACACACAGAATCTTTTCTCTGTACCTTTAAATTCTTTTATTGAACTATAATGGGAAATAGATGGGGAAACAGTGGAAACAGTGTCAGACTTTATTTTGGGGGCTCCAAAATCACTGCAGATGGTAACTGCAGCCATGAAATTAAAAG
>SJYW01027435.1:28663-52397 GCA_006410735.1 Raphicerus campestris | reverse complement strand
TATCCATTTCCACTGCATGCCCCAAACATACAGAAAACCTTGTCCATTAATTCACATAATATTAATACTCCATAAACCATCCTTTGTGAAATGGACTGGATATACTTATGAAAATTATCCTTGTAAATGTTCTGTTTGTTTTGATCTGTTCAGCCTGCACTGGGAGATATTATAACAGATTTACCTGTATAACAAGATGATACTATATTGCATAGAAGTGTTGTCTTTTTGTGAACCTACTGGGGGATATTCCACTGGTCTTAATACCAAGAGCAGTTGCAACTGCCCTTCACATTTCTCCCAAACTGGTTTGAAAAAAGTGAAAGCGAAGTCATTCAGTCCCANATAGAAGTGTTGTCTTTTTGTGAACCTACTGGGGGATATTCCACTGGTCTTAATACCAAGAGCAGTTGCAACTGCCCTTCACATTTCTCCCAAACTGGTTTGAAAAAAGTGAAAGCGAAGTCATTCAGTCCCATCCAACTCTTTGCTGCCCCATGGACACCAGGCTCCTCCATCCATGGGATTTTCTAGGCAAGAGTTCTGGAGTGGGTGCCATTTCCTTCTCCAGGGAATCTTCCTGACCCAGGGATTGAACCCAGGTTTCCCACATTGTAGACAGACGCTCTACCATCTGAGCCACCAGGGAAGCCCTGTGGAGGAATCCAGCTCATGCTTAAAACTCAAATAAGAGACATGTTTAGTCTACAAATCCATTTGAAATGCTGAAAATCTTCACCTTTTGTCTGTGCTCTGTAATCCTTTATGGGAGAAAACATATGGGTTTTGCTAATCTGCATACAAGAGCCTCCCTGGGTAATTTATGTGCCTGCTGCCTTCCTTGGATGTGGTAGCTGTTTCTCAGGCTCCTTCTCCAGATTGAAAAAAGTGTGAGTATCTGATTGTCTCCTTTTCTAATGGGACTTCACACAATGGAAAAAGAACAAAACAGTGCAGGAATCCGGCTCATGCTTAAAACTCAAATAAGAAACATGTTTAGTCTACAAATCCGTTTGAAATGCTGACAATCTTAGCCTTTTGTCTGTGCCCTGTAATCCTTTATGGGAGAAAACATGGGTTTTGCTTGTCTGCTTGCGAGAGCTGTATGATGTAGTGGGTTGTGTTGGTCTGTTTTAACTGGGCCTCGAATGCACAGCAGCAGACTCACTGTAGAGTTGCTCACTCTTCCCATGGTATGCTCACTGGATACTGAGCTGGGTCTTGAAATTGCTGCCTAGGGAAAGTGGATAGGTTGTCATGATCCTTGGCACATCAATACCTCAGTTCTTCTCATAGAGAAGAATAAAAAAATTGTGTTTGTGTGTGTCTATGTATGTGTTGTGGTGTACTGAAGGTGATGTTCTGGGCTAGAAATGCCTGACCTGTATTTCCCATAGGGAGCCACCATAGACATTTTCCCTACTGGGGCCTATGTTGTGTCTGGACTGGCACTTTTGGTTCTTATGATGGCAGAAAGCACTTTAGCAAAAGCTCTCAGGACACTTTGACAAGATGCATCACTTTTGTGACATCTCCAAGTCCAGGAGGGTATACAGTATGCTCAAAGGCCGCACAGTGAGATCTCAAGTAAAATCAAAGAGCAGACCTGGGGCTTTACTTTTGTTAGTGTACAAGGGTGAGATGTCTCGAGTTTCCGTGTTATTGTTGTTCAGTCACTGAGTCATACCCCACTCTTTGAGACCCCATGGACTCCAGGACTCCAGGCTCCCCTGTCCTCCATTATCTCCCAGAGTTTGCTCAAATTCACGTCCATTGATTTGGTGATGCTATCTACCCATCTCATCCTCTGGTCATCCCCTTTTCCTTTTGCCTTCAATCTTTGCCAGCCTCAGGGTCTTTTCCAATGAGGTGCACACTTTATTGGCTAGTTTAAAGTTTAAGAGAAGGAAGTAGAGTATAGGGAGGAAGACGTGGGATCACTCAAGCACCCAGGGCTTTCTGGAAGAGAAACCTTCATGCCTAGGTGCACCTAATTCCTGAACTGATTGTTTTGCTCATAGCTGTGTCAGAGAGCTGGCAATGTTGATTCAAGATGGATATCTTAGGAAATAGACACCTTAGCAGTCAAAAGCTCGACGTCAAGCATTTATACTACAATCAAAAAGCTTAATGTTAGCCACTTGTGCTAAAGTCTAATTTATCACAGCCAATCCATGTGACTCAATAGAGAATTTCGTAGTCCCTGTAACTGCACTGGTTTTTCAGTACTTTTTTCCCAGGCATGACAAATAGGATCAACATGTTCTTTATTATATTCAATTATATTTTGCTACATTTTATTTATGCATTGGTATATTTTATTGGTTCATTATAGATATATACTAGATGGATATTCTTCATAATAACTGTGTTAGTTGCTCAGTCATGTCCAACATTTTGAGACCGCATGCATAGACTGTAGCCCTCCAGGCTTCTCTGTGCATGGGATTCTCCAGGCAAGAATACTGGAGTGGGTTGCCATTCCCTTCTCCCAGGGATCTTTCCAACTCAGGAGTCAAACCCAGGTCTCCCACATCAAAGGCAGATTTTTTTACCATCTGAGCCACAATAAGATATATTTATTCACAATAAGTTTTCACCTGTTGCACTGATTCAGTATTTCTAAATGTGAAAGCAATTCACACTTTATTTTAAAAACTTTATATAAGTATCTCTGCAATTATGTTTTAAGTTATTCTGAACAACTTCTATTGCACATGGGATACTATATGTATTGGCAATTTCTTGTGTAACAAACCACCTAAATTTAGTGGATTGAAAAAAATCATCATTCATCAGTTCACAAAACATAGATTAGCAATTTGGACTAAATTCAGCTGAATAGTTCTGCTGATCTTGCCTGGTTGACACGTGTGGCTGCCACCAGCTGGTGGCTGTGCTAGAGCTAAATGGTCTAAGATATCATTATTCTCATAACTAGCAGTAGGAAGGCTACTGGCCAGGATGCCATGGTGCTCTTCAAAGGACTTTTCTTACAGGCTAACTTGGACATGTTGTCATGTCTCCTCTAGTAGATTTAGATAAAGTTTCCTTTATTGCCATATATTCTTCTATTGACATTCTATTATTCAGCAAGGGTCAACTATGTGCCCAACAACATGTGGAAAAGATTTTGAAACGCATGAAATATTTTGTTTTATACAGATTCCAGTATACTATTTGGGAAAATAAATCAGTGTAGAAAAACACTAATCTTCTGTTGGAAGGTTTAATAAACCAGTGGGAAAAATAAAACTATCTACTTGCTATCAAATACGTACTTACAGATTAACCTGGTGGCTCAGACAGTAAAGAATCTGCCTGCAATGTAGGAGACCTGGGTTTGATTCCAGGGTCAGAAAGATCCCCTGGAGAAGGCAATGGTAACCCACTCCAGTATTCTTGCCTGGAGACATCCATGGACAGAGGAGCCTAGGGGGCTACAGTCCATAGGGTCGCAAAGAGTCGGACATGACAGAGCAACTAACACTTTCACTCTCAAGTACTACAAAATCCCTTAGAGATTCCTATTTGCTATCAAAATAAGTAAGCCAATTTTTATATGTTTCTTTTTTTCAAAAACATAGTGCTATTATGTGACACAGGAAAACTTGAAAGCATTTTCCTGGAAAATTGTTTAAACTTTACAGAAAAGTGAACAGAAGGTATAAAGAACATTTTCAAAATTAAGCTGGAAAAAAACATTTTTCTCAGATGGAACTTTGATAGTAGATATATGTTTATAGTAAACTGAGCAGACACAAACTTCAGACTATAATGAAAGCAAAATCTTTTTTCATTCCTATCAATTTGATGGAATGATTTGTATACCTAGTCTAGATAATTCTATGGAAAGTCACAAAGACAATAACCAGAAGAGAAAGTATAAAAAAAACAAAAAAAATCTAAACTTACACCATGGACACTTTATTGTAATTTCCTCCAAATTATTAACTTTCATGCATTAATTCCTTTTAATTACCATCTGATTAATCTTAGTAGACAATTGAATATATAACCAACAATATGTACATAGGAACAAATTCATCTAAAATTGTCTGCAAAGTTGTATATTATTGAGATCATAACTCCATGCTGTTACTTTTTTTTTTTTTAACAAAAAAAGTCAGCTTTCAATAAAACCTAGCAGAGAAAATATGTTTGCCTGAGGGGGAGAATATTTTTCACCTTTATAGGCACTGAAATTGAATCTGTTTTACTCACAAGCTATTGTTCATAGCTGCTGTCATAAATTTTAAAGGTTCAAGAATTTACTTTTCAAATGAAACAACGACCATTCTTCTACTGAGGTCTCTCAATATATCACCAAAGAAAACATAGCACTCTGCATTTTCTACCATCATTTTACGTACATGATTTTCTTGATACGGGAAAAAGACAGAGAACCCACACGCTACCAAAAATAAATACTGCTTCATTTTTCAAAGATTCAATAGAGTTTGGCTTTACAGGGAACTACAGTATAAGAGACACAAGTTCAGCCCAAAAATCTACAAGGAAAATAGAACAGTGGTGCAGTGCTTTCCAGGAGTGCTTTGGACTGCAAGGAGATCAAACCAGTTAATCATAAAGGAAATCAATCTTGAATATACATTGGGAGGACTGATGCTGAAGCTGAACTCCAATATTATGGCCATCTGATGTGAAGAACTGACTCATAATGCCCTGAAAGATTGAAGGCAGGAAGAGAAGGGAACAACAGAGGTTGAGATGGTTGGATGGCATCACTGACTTGATGGACATGAGTTTGCACAAGCTCTGGGAGTTGGGTGATGCACAGGGAAGCCTGGCATGCTGCAGTCCATGGGGCTGCAAAGAGTCAGGCACGACTGAGTGACTGAAAAACAACAACAAAAGTGCTTGCAAATGCAAAAGACGTAGAACAGAGATTTGGAGCGCCATGGGGTTGCGAAGAGTTGGACAGGACTGAGTAACTTTCACTTTCACACTTGGTCCAGAGATGAACAAAGAATGCATTCAAGAAATGAGAAACACTAAACCAAGTTTCACAGGAAATGAATGAACCAGAAAGACTATTTCCCTCGAAAAACATTTTGGCCAAAGTCAGAAATACCAATAACATCAAATGTTGATAAAGGATGTGGAGCAGAAATAACATTCATTGTCAGTGGAATGCAAAATTGCAGACATTTTGGAAGACAGTTTGTCAGTCTCTTACAAAATTAAACATGCTTTCACTGTGCAATCCAGTACTCTCCTTGGCATGTATTCATATTAAATGAAAATTTATGTCCACACAAAAACCTTCATATGGATGTTTACAGCATCTTTATTTATAATTGCCAAAGCTTTGAAGCAACCAATTTGTTCTGTAGGTGAATAGATAAATAAACTATGGGACATCTACATAATGAAATGTTACTCAGTGCTGAAAAGAAATGAACTCTCGAGCCACGAAAAAACATGAAGGACACTGAAAACCATATTACTAAGTGAAAAACAAAAGTTATGAATCCAATGATATGACATTCTAGAAAATGCAAAACTATGGTGATAGTAAGAAGTTCAGAGGTTGCAAGGGCTTGAGGGAAGGAAGGAATAAATAGGTGAAGCATAGAGGATGTTTAGGGGGTAAAACTATTCTCTATGCTACAGTAATGATGGGTCATTTTTTGTCAAAACCTAGAGAAGGTGCAATGCCAGTGTGATACATAGACACACTGACAATGATGTGTCAGCGTAGAGTCCTCCATTGTGCCAGGGGCAATGGGAAATCTCCCTACCTTTCACAGAATTTTGCCGTGAAGCTAAAACCACTCTAAACAAAGTCTACTTATATGCCATTTTATTAAAGACACAAAAGAAAAACGAAGAATACATTTTCTTTCCAAAGCAAGACAACACTGTTTTAATTTCTTAAAATTGACAACATTAGTATTTTCTAACTGTAGTTCTCACAATAAATTTGAACTTGTATGATAAATTATCACAGGTATAATAGTTTGGGAACTATATTTCTAGAAACATACTTGAATTGCTTGTAATTGTCCTCTTCGTTTGTAGTAGGAATAGCCGAAGTTTGGCTTGCATAAGTTTAAAGAGAATGACTTTTTTTTTTTTTTTTACATGAGTGAGGGAATGTAGAAATTTAAAAATCTATAAAGAGTCTGGAGAATAAAAATCTGCAATAATCATACCTTGATTATTATTCTAAACCACTAAGCAGAGTTTTTAGGATAGGTAGATAGCTTTCATTTCCTAATTTCCCAATTAATATAAAGCAAAATTCTACACAAGTGAGATAAATGGCTAATTTGGATTAGCCCAGAAAACATTGAAATCTGGTTGTCATTGTCTCCCTGAATTCTTGTCTATTTTTCTCTTTGCTTCCATCTCTGCTCTGATACTGATTATTTTCTGCTTTTGGCCTAGCATTCTATTTTTGAACAACTACTCAAAGATAGAAACCAGTAATGCAAGAGGGACTGTATGAGCTGCTTTCAGCTTTCAGATAGACAGTTTCCCTATCTAAAAGTTACCACAATTGCTTTCCCCAGAGAACCAGCTCTCATTGTTTTATGAAAGGTCTTCATTCTGCTATGCCTTGCACTCATAGACTAACGCTTGCAGCGCATTATTCTTTCATGCTCTACCTGGATGCCTACTGTAACGCCTCGGAATGATTGACAGGTGCCGGCTAGACAAGTTTCTATGTGGTAAACCCTAAAGCATATTTAGAAAGCAGTAAAAAGAGCACTGCTAAAAATGTCTTGCCTCAGACTGATCAAGCAGTTTAACTGATAAATCCTCCCTTNGGATGCCTACTGTAACGCCTCGGAATGATTGACAGGTGCCGGCTAGACAAGTTTCTATGTGGTAAACCCTAAAGCATATTTAGAAAGCAGTAAAAAGAGCACTGCTAAAAATGTCTTGCCTCAGACTGATCAAGCAGTTTAACTGATAAATCCTCCCTTGACATAAAAGATCAAAAACTGTAAATCTACTATATATAATTTTATTGTGAAGCAATAGTGCTATTTATTTTTTGACAACACACTTTATTTCCTTGCAAAATAGGAGAAAACTCTAAATCAAAATGCTTATTTTATAGAAGTAATGCCACTCAGCTGATTAATATCCTGCCATTTACTAAGGGTAAAATATTGAAGAGTGATGCATCCAACTTCTTAAACATCTGAACAAATAACTAAACTGAAGAATCTGAGATGACAAAGTATATTTCTCATAATTTCTATATATTCAGTTTCATAAAGAAGTACACATATTCTCTGACAATTGTATCTTTTAGTAATAGAAAGTATAAAACTTTTTGAAGAGGAGTAGCAAAGAATTTATGTTTATATTATCACATTAATAAATATCTACTAAATTCCTAGCAATACACAGACTGTGAGAAACTTGAACTTCAGACATTGATAGCTAGACAAACTGACAATGTACTCTTTTGGACCCTGCATGCTTGCTAAGTCATTCCAGTTGTTTCTAACTCTTTGCAATCCCATGGATTATAGCCCACCAGGTTTCTCTGTCCATGGGATTCTCTAGGAAGAATACTGGAGAGGTCTGCCATGCACTCCTCCAGGGATCTTCCTGACCCAGGGATTGAACCTGTGCCTATTACATCTCCTGCACTGGCAGGCTAATTCTTTACCATTAGCCCCACCACTAGTTCCTCCTCAAGATTAAGGTCATAGAGAAAGAAATGTATTTAGTGTAGTTAACTTATTCTGCAACAAAAATATATGGATAGAACTTAGAAATTTTGAATGTGTAAATACATTTTAATAATTATTTATGCAAAGTTTCCTTCTAATGACATAGCATAATTTTTATGCTACAAATCAAAATGTCTACAAGTCAGATTGCTATAATGTTTCTACAATGCTATAATTCATCAATGTATAATTTCTGAGAAAATAAGGGCTTTGGAATAGTATTGAAATAACATTTCTTGTGATTTCAGGTTGCAGTAATGTGTAATAGGGTAAATAAAAATATGTGTGAGTTTAAATGCCGTGGTATATCATTTATTTTGTTGATTTTTTGAAAGAATATGAGAAGCTTGGTATAAACATATATGCATATTAAGCACATATATATTCAACATAGACACTGATATCAGAAAACATTAGACAATGAGATCAGAAAAGAATCAAGTCCCAAATGAGAGAGGAGAAAATAATGTATGTGTGTGTATGTATGTATGTATGTACAAAGGTACTCTCATAAATAAAATGTTCTGTCCTATCATGAAATTTTTTTTCAAGATGAAAATACTAACAATAATATCTCAGATTTCTTAAAGAATATGGACCTATGTACTAGTCAAGTCTTTCAATAAGATATTTATAAAATTATATTCTATATTATCTGTATATATATTTTTATATAATATTCTATATTATCTGTGTATATATATTTTTAAGTTACTTTCTAGAAAACCAAAGGCATAAGTTTAAATCACAGCTCTAAGGAACTTTCTATGGAAGACTAAAAAAACTGAAATAAGATTGAAGGTTGCTAGTAATCTGACTTGCCACAGATGAAGAATTTAAGGAAACTAAAGTAATGATTCTCAAGGTGTTGTCTCCAGATCAGAAGAGTTAGCATCATGGAAGATCTTGTTAGTGTTGTGACTACTAAGGTCCTATTTCAATTCTACTGAATCAGAAAATCCCAGGGCAGGGAATGAAATCTTTATTTGATCGAAGCTCTTCAGATTATTCTGAATCGCTTTAAAGACTGAGAACTACTAATCCCAGTGTGACATTTCTCAGAATGTTTCATGGATCATTAGCCCCAGAAAGTATAAAATAGTATCCCAGGGAAGAAAAAAAATATATTCTAGTGAAAACATAAAACTTTGGGTGAAGGTTAAAATAGGTTTCTTTACCATAAGCTTTAATGTGATCAGGGTTTCATTCATGTGATCAGGGTTTAATGTGATACTTTTGCCTTAATACTCCAAAGCTGGTTCTCCAATTAACAGCATTAGTGTCATGGGAACAGATAGAAATATTCATATCAAATCCTATTCTAAAACTACTGAATTCGAATCTGCAATTTTATGTACAGTAAGTCTGCATAGCATTGTGCTGAACTGTGAATTAAGGGATACTGCAGAGTACAGATATGTGCAATCTGCTAAAAATGCATTGGAGACAATAGAAAATCTGAGCCAGAGATGCGTGTCCAGCATGTGGTTAGAAATCATTTGTGTCTGGGATGATCTGGGTTACAAAAGGCAGAAGAAAAGCATCTCTTTCTATGGTATTCTTTTTCACTGTAATGGAGTGAAGAGCTGGGATTAGAAGAAGAGGATATCTTAAAAATAACTAGAACACCTGTTTTCAAAGATTTAATTTTGTCTTTAGGCACTGTCAATCAGTCAATCAGGAAGTAATCGTCTTAGTCTATGAACATAGGAAAAGGAGAAATGGATTAAGATAGATGATTTAATAGAGAATATTTAAACTCCTTTTTATTAAACATATTGACTTTAAATTTCAAAATCTTATAGTAGTTCACATTGAAAGAATGTTTCCAAGGAAGAATTTCAATCGCTTTGGAATTAACGCAAAATGAAAATAGCNAGGATATCTTAAAAATAACTAGAACACCTGTTTTCAAAGACTTAATTTTGTCTTTAGGCACTGTCAATCAGTCAATCAGGAAGTAATCGTCTTAGTCTATGAACACAGGAAAAGGAGAAATGGACGAAGATAGATGATTTAATAGAGAATATTTAAACTCCTTTTTATTAAACACATTGACTTTAAATTTCAAAATCTTATAGTAGTTCACACTGAAAGAATGTTTCCAAGGAAGAATTTCAATCGCTTTGGAATTAACGCAAAATGAAAATAGCCTTTCAACAATAATTTGCTCACATTCAGTGGTTTCTTTCTTAAAGCCACACAATATATTCCTCAAATTTTCAAGAGGGCATCAGTTGGAAGGTCTAAAATTACCAGCATTTATGAATATAAGATATTAAAGCAAACATTATGAAATCAGACGTGAGATATAATTATCTTATGCTACATATATACTCTAGCAATATATATAATTTGTGATAACATTAGAAGCAAAAATGCAAAGGAAAATAATTCATTTAATTTTTATAAAATGTCTTTATGAGATTAAAAGTAAGTTTTGCCTACTTGGATAAAAATATCAGCTATTATAGTAAAAGTGACTCACAACTCTAAACACAATAAGATGCAATTTTATTGAGCTATTACTTAAAAATATAATAATTTTCTGAAAAACAGAAATATCTAGAAAGTAATAATTCTTCATACTATTATTAGAACATAATGATGATGCTATCTCACATAGTAGTGATGCAGATATACCAAAATATTTTCAAGTAGAATTATATTATAATAAAAACATATAATCTGTTTAATGGAAAATAGTATTTTTCTTTTTACTGGAGTGTGAAAATTAAAGCACTTAATTTTCACATATTAACTGTGTGTTTAATTAAAGCTAGATAGCTAGTGAGACAAAAAAATAACTAGTACTAGAGTTTATAATACATAGATCCAGATAACAAAATAGAAATCTTGTTTCAGAATGTAGTGGAAATTCTAACCATGGTTAAATTCATCATACACAGAAGAATCATTTAAAAGTTACCCTTTTATCATGATAAGACAATGTTTATTAAACACTTACCTTATAAAAGACTTACTGAAGGAGAAGACTCTGAATTGGGAAGCTGGTGCCTGTTAAGAAAAAACAGATGCTTTCATGCATTCATGCCCTCTGCTCTTCCCTTTTGGCTTGAAATCTTATATTTCCAAAGAAAAAAGTTTCTTTCAGGCCCACTTCTAAAAATACCACTTATGTGAAACCCCTGCTGCGTAAAGCAAAAAAAAAAAAAAAAAATCATTAACTGTGGAAGAGGTGTTTCTTCCTGCTGACTGCAAATGCAGCTTCCTATGTTGCTTTCTTAATGACCTGGGAAACTTCAGCAATCATGAAACCATAAATGCATATATACATTTTTTTTTGACTNAAAAAAAAAAAAAAAATCATTAACTGTGGAAGAGGTGTTTCTTCCTGCTGACTGCAAATGCAGCTTCCTATGTTGCTTTCTTAATGACCTGGGAAACTTCAGCAATCATGAAACCATAAATGCATATATACATTTTTTTTTGACTCCATGTGTAAACTTTGGACCCCTCTGCTTTACACAATCCAGACATTTTAGAAAGGTAAAGAACTAGAGTTGGGACTCATTAGTCTAAATACAATCAATTATTTATTTAGTAGAATTATTGAGCTTGAGGTCATTTAGTAATGTAGTTTTCTGCTTGGGATTTGTGGACTCNCTAGGAGTGAAAGAGATAAACCATACGAGTCTATTTAACTTTGTAAGAAAGTACCAGACTATCTTTCAAAGTGGCTGCACTATTTTGTATTCCCATTAGCAGTGAAAGAGCATTATTGTTGCTCTAATTATTGCCAGCAATTGGTACTGCTCATGCTTGGAATTGTAGCTATTCTAACAATGATATCTTACTGTTGTTTAAATTTGAGTTCTTTTATAGCAAATGATGTTGGGCATCCTTTTACATGTTTTTGCTTTTACATGTTTTTCCATCTATAGGTTTTTAAATTGAGGTAACTGTTTAGATTTGGGGATAATTTTTCTGTTGTTGTTCATTTTCTAATTGATGGGTTTTTACAGTTCTTTGTATTTTTTGAACATAAGTCCTGTATCATTTTTTTTCCAGTCTGTGGCTTGTCTTTTTATTCTCTTAGTAATGGCTCTTATAGAATAGAACTTCTTAATTTTAATAAAGTTTAACTTATAGGTTTTCACTCAAAGACAGTATACTTAATATTTAAAATATATGAAGAATGAATGTATTAATAACTCAATGGTAAAAAAAAAAATACAAGCAATCCTGTTAAAATTAGGCAGAAGATATGAATAATTTTTCCAAAGAAGACATGTAAATGGCAAACAGGCACGTGAAAAGATGCTGAGTATCACTAACCCTTAGGGAATTGCAAATAAAACAACAATGAGATGTCACCTGACATCTGTTAGAATGGCTACAGTCAAAGAGATAAGAGACAAGTGTCGGAAACTGTATGAATTTTTTCAAAAAATTAAAAATTGAACTATCATATGATCCAGCAATTCCATTTCAATAGAATTGAATTCAAGATCTCAAAGAGATAGCTGTACCCTCATGTTCATTACAGCATTATTAAAATAGCCAATTATAGACACCTAAATGTCTGTGGGTAGATGAATGGATAAAGAAAATGTGGTATACGCATACGATGGAATGTTATTTGTGTGTGTGTCCTTTGTCATGTCAGACTCTTTGATACCCCGTGGGCTGCAGCCTGCCAGGCTCCTCTGTACCTGGAACTTTCTGGGGAGGAATACTGGAGTGGATTGGCATTTCCTTCTCCAGGGGATCTTCTTGGCCCAGGGATCAAACCTATACCTCCTGCATTGACAGCCAGATTCTTTACCCACTGTGCCACTTGGGAAGGAAATTCTATTATAATTCATCATGAATGGACTTGAAAGACATTAAGTGAAGTGAAATAAGTCAGCCACAGAAGAATACACAATTCCACTTAAATGAGGTGCATAAAATAGTCAAAATTATACGAACATAGAATAGTGGTTGCCAAGGTTTGGGGGAGGGGGAACGGTGATTTGTTGTTCAATGAGTAAAAAGTTACCATTAATCAAGATGAATAAATTCTAGCGATCATCTGTACAACATAATATCTATAGTTAACAATAAGGTATTGTACACTTAATCTGTTAGAAGAAGCAAAATATGTGTACTTGAAAGAAAAGAAGTATAAGGGAATTGCAAAAATCAGCAGCACCCACAAAGGCTGAGAAACATGAAGGTATTTGAGAAATAATGAAAATCCTAGTCATATAGTTGTAGAAAGAGATGGTTTAGGAGGCTGCAAAGATAGATTGAGGGTATGTTTTGAAAGAGCTTCAATGCTGTGATCAGAAATTGGGGCCTTTTTTCCATCAATTTCTAAAGGACTAATTAATATGTTAGGGTATGTTGGCGCCATATTTGTGTTATGAATGTAATTTTTAAGCTTTATTTTTAAATATTTTAAAATAATACTATAAACAATAGTCTACTATCCATTACATAGATAACAAGATGAGAAAGAAGTCGGGATTTTGTAACTTCCAAGTCCTATCTCAGATTAGTGATGCTTTATCAAATTACAGATCATACATCTGAGGGATAAGAGGGATAACTTTGGAATATTTGCCTCATAAGCAATCTATCTACCAAATTTGGTTTCTACTTCTCTGTCTTGCTAATGAAAAGATAACTACTTTAAACAACAAAGGCTGAAAATTATTTGAGAGGTTTTTATGATGTGCTTTAACACGTAAACTAAAATATAAATATACATTGAAATAAAGACTCTGATTGCATTAGACTACATTAGAATATTTTGGGGTGATGAACGCAGCCAACAACTAGATTAGAGTTGGCTCCTGTCCATGAACAGAGTTGAGAGCCACTTGGATCCTCCCAGCAAGGACTCTAGCTCTTAATTAACATAGATAATAATTTGGCTGTGTACATAGAGCTTGAATTTGGATAATATTTTGATAAATAATCAGAAATATTGTATTCAGCACTATTGTTCTGTTTTTAAAGAGCCTAATAAAACATCTGTCTTAATGAAGAATTATTATTCACAAGTGATCCCAAATAAGTCACATGGTATTTGTTGCCTTAATATTGGTAAAAATGGTATATAGACAAAATAACATATACTTAAGTGAAATAAATTGTAATAAATAAAGCCTTATGCCTGTGTTATTTATACCCCTGGTTTAAAACATGACCTATATTTATTCTCCCTTTCTCTTTTCTATTGTATTTTATGGTCATAAAGTTTTGATATATTCTAATCGGTGGAGATATGAAATAAAATAAACAAATGTAAAGCATGTCAGTTAGTGATAAATGGCATGAAAAAATAAAACAAAAAAAAAGGGTAACAGTTATTAAGGTATATTTCTGAGGTGGAAAGGAAGAAGTGAGATGAACGAAGCCTTTACTGCAGAAGAGACTGGAATAAAGTAGCCCTCCATGTAAACATATGGTGAAGAGCGTTCCCGACAGAACCAGCAAATGAAAAGTTCACGATGATTTGTATATTATCTTTGAGGAAACGCAAGGAAGCCACCAGGAGTTGTTTACCACTTTGTCCATAATATTTCAAAAGTCCTGACCTCATTATAGGAACTCAATAAATAATTTGATGACTCAGTCCATCATTCTAGTGCTTAGGGAGTAAGGGGAGGAGTGTAGGAGATTTAATACAGAAGTTCCAGAGGGGACTTAAGCTGCTGCTAAGTCACTTCAGTCGTGTCTGACTCTGTATGATCCCATAGACGGCAGCCCACCAGGCTCCCCAGTCCTTGGGCTTCTCCAGGCAAGAACACTGGAGTGGGTTGCCATTGNTTAAGAAATGAGGTATGCTTGTCCTCTTTGAGGGAGGAGTATGTCTATAACCATTTATATGTATATTAAGATAAAGAATTCATCTTCTTTCCAATAATCCCTCTTGGATCCTTCTGGTCTCCTCCCCTCACTCAGAATGTGATCTCATTTGGAAACAGAGTTGCTCCAGATATAGTTAAGATGCTGCCCTACTGAAGCCCAGTAGATCCCCTAATCTGTTATGACTGGGACTCTGATAAAGAGGGGAAATTTGGACACAGATAAGCACAAAAGGGCAACACAGTTGATTCAAAAACCTCAGGAATTCCCAGTAAATCTGAAACTGGTCCACATACATACGAGGCAAGGACAGACCAAGAAAAAGAGGGGAATCTCGCCATATTGATAAGTGGCAAGTTTAAAAAGCAAGGGAACTTAATTTGCAAGGTTTGTCTTGGGTGGCGATAAGTTGAGTACATCTCCATACCCATCTGGCAGAATCTTAAGGGTTTACATAGAAGGGATCACTTGGGTTGAGTCACATATACCATCCCGATGGTCTCAATAACATATCACTCTTTCAGGGCTTCATCCTTGAAAATGACTCGCACTGTGAGACCAATAGAGAGAATGTAAATTCCAACATATGTGAGGGATGAAGAACCTCAGATGAGTTTGGTCCAGATCCTGGGTCTGTGGGTGGTTGTATCTTCTAGATGACTTCCTCTAACACACACTATGTTAAGATTAAACATCTCCCTGCTACAAGCCAAGAAATTGCCAGAATCTTGAGAGAAACCTGGATCAGGACCTTCCCTACTGACTTTGGAGGGAGCCTGGCCCTAAGTACACCTTGATCTCAGATATCTGGTCTTTAGAAGGGGGAGATAATACATTTCTGAGGTTAAGCTACCCAGTTTGGGGTACATGTTAGGGTAGTCCCTAGAAACTAATATGAGCAGTACCATAATTATTAACCTGTATGCCATGGGGAACAGGTTGATCAATTAGAGTACAATGTTACTGTGCAATTTTACTTGCATTGAGTCCTTTCATAATGTTAAAGGACTTGCATTGGGTCCCTTTATAATGTTAGACTCCTTCCCAGTGTCATTAGGTCAGCAGCCTATTCCTCACCTCCCTTCACTGAGGCTATCTCCTATGAGTGGTTGACATACTAAGTTGTTTCATTACACTCTGCATTCTATGCTTGCATCATTCAGTTTTCTAAATGATTGTTTTATTTGTATTAAGTGAAGTTCTCATTTTCTGCTATAAAAGTCTAAGTAAAGTGTTAGCCACTCAGTCATGCCCAACTCTTTGTGACCCCATAGACTACAGCCCACCAGGTCTCTTCTGTTCATGGGATTTTCCAGGCAAGGAGACTGGAGTGGGTTGCATTTCTTTCTCCAGGGGATGTTTCCCGACCCAGGGATTGAACCTGGGTCTCCTGCACTGCAGGCAGATTCTTTACCAACTGAGCAATGAGGGAAGCCCATACAAAATCCCAAAGGGTTTGACAAATGCAGTACCATACAGAATATTTTTACCATCTGAAATATCACCTGTGGTTCACCTATTCAAACCACCCTACCTCTCCACAAGCAAACTCTTAGCAAATATGAATCTGTATATTATCTCTATTTTTGCCTATATTTAAGATTCACCCATGTCTTTTTGTGGAATGAGAACTCATTTTTTATCAGCAAATAATATTGCATTGTATTAATATATAACAGTTTGGTAGTCCAGTCACTTACGTAAGGACATCTTAATTGCTTCCAGTTTGGGATAGTTTTGAATATGTCTGATATAAACATTTACGTGGAGGTCTTGTGCAGAAATAAGTTTTCACCTAATTTGAGTAAATACCTAGGAGTGAAAGAGATAAACCATACGAGTCTATTTAACTTTGTAAGAAAGTACCAGACTATCTTTCAAAGTGGCTGCACTATTTTGTATTCCCATTAGCAGTGAAAGAGCATTATTGTTGCTCTAATTATTGCCAGCAATTGGTACTGCTCATGCTTGGAATTGTAGCTATTCTAACAATGATATCTTACTGTTGTTTAAATTTGAGTTCTTTTATAGCAAATGATGTTGGGCATCCTTTTACATGTTTTTACATTTACATGTTTTTCCATCTATAGGTTTTTAAATGGAGGTAACTGTTTAGATTTGGGGATAATTTTTCTGTTGTTGTTAATTTTCTAATTGATGGGTTTTTACAGTTCTTTGTATTTTTTGAACATAAGTCCTGTATCATTTTTTTTCCAGTCTGTGGCTTGTCTTTTTATTCTCTTAGTAATGGCTCTTATAGAATAGAACTTCTTAATTTTAATAAAGTTTAACTTATAGGTTTTCACTCAAAGACAGTATACTTAATATTTAAAATATATGAAGAATGAATGTATTAATAACTCAATGGTAAAAAAAAAAATACAAGCAATCCTGTTAAAATTAGGCAGAAGATATGAATAATTTTTCCAAAGAAGACATGTAAATGGCAAACAGGCACGTGAAAAGATGCTGAGTATCACTAACCCTTAGGGAATTGCAAATAAAACAACAATGAGATGTCACCTGACATCTGTTAGAATGGCTACAGTCAAAGAGATAAGAGACAAGTGTCGGAAACTGTATGAATTTTTTCAAAAAATTAAAAATTGAACTATCATATGATCCAGCAATTCCATTTCAATAGAATTGAATTCAAGATCTCAAAGAGATAGCTGTACCCTCATGTTCATTACAGCATTATTAAAATAGCCAATTATAGACACCTAAATGTCTGTGGGTAGATGAATGGATAAAGAAAATGTGGTATACGCATACGATGGAATGTTATTTGTGTGTGTGTCCTTTGTCATGTCAGACTCTTTGATACCCCGTGGGCTGCAGCCTGCCAGGCTCCTCTGTACCTGGAACTTTCTGGGGAGGAATACTGGAGTGGATTGGCATTTCCTTCTCCAGGGGATCTTCTTGGCCCAGGGATCAAACCTATACCTCCTGCATTGACAGCCAGATTCTTTACCCACTGTGCCACTTGGGAAGGAAATTCTATTATAATTCATCATGAATGGACTTGAAAGACATTAAGTGAAGTGAAATAAGTCAGCCACAGAAGAATACACAATTCCACTTAAATGAGGTGCATAAAATAGTCAAAATTATACAAACATAGAATAGTGGTTGCCAAGGTTTGGGGGAGGGGGAACGGTGATTTGTTGTTCAATGAGTAAAAAGTTACCATTAATCAAGATGAATAAATTCTAGCGATCATCTGTACAACATAATATCTATAGTTAACAATAAGGTATTGTACACTTAATCTGTTAGAAGAAGCAAAATATGTGTACTTGAAAGAAAAGAAGTATAAGGGAATTGCAAAAATCAGCAGCACCCACAAAGGCTGAGAAACATGAAGGTATTTGAGAAATAATGAAAATCCTAGTCATATAGTTGTAGAAAGAGATGGTTTAGGAGGCTGCAAAGATAGATTGAGGGTATGTTTTGAAAGAGCTTCAATGCTGTGATCAGAAATTGGGGCCTTTTTTCCATCAATTTCTAAAGGACTAATTAATATGTTAGGGTATGTTGGCGCCATATTTGTGTTATGAATGTAATTTTTAAGCTTTATTTTTAAATATTTTAAAATAATACTATAAACAATAGTCTACTATCCATTACATAGATAACAAGATGAGAAAGAAGTCGGGATTTTGTAACTTCCAAGTCCTATCTCAGATTAGTGATGCTTTATCAAATTACAGATCATACATCTGAGGGATAAGAGGGATAACTTTGGAATATTTGCCTCATAAGCAATCTATCTACCAAATTTGGTTTCTACTTCTCTGTCTTGCTAATGAAAAGATAACTACTTTAAACAACAAAGGCTGAAAATTATTTGAGAGGTTTTTATGATGTGCTTTAACACGTAAACTAAAATATAAATATACATTGAAATAAAGACTCTGATTGCATTAGACTACATTAGAATATTTTGGGGTGATGAACGCAGCCAACAACTAGATTAGAGTTGGCTCCTGTCCATGAACAGAGTTGAGAGCCACTTGGATCCTCCCAGCAAGGACTCTAGCTCTTAATTAACATAGATAATAATTTGGCTGTGTACATAGAGCTTGAATTTGGATAATATTTTGATAAATAATCAGAAATATTGTATTCAGCACTATTGTTCTGTTTTTAAAGAGCCTAATAAAACATCTGTCTTAATGAAGAATTATTATTCACAAGTGATCCCAAATAAGTCACATGGTATTTGTTGCCTTAATATTGGTAAAAATGGTATATAGACAAAATAACATATACTTAAGTGAAATAAATTGTAATAAATAAAGCCTTATGCCTGTGTTATTTATACCCCTGGTTTAAAACATGACCTATATTTATTCTCCCTTTCTCTTTTCTATTGTATTTTATGGTCATAAAGTTTTGATATATTCTAATCGGTGGAGATATGAAATAAAATAAACAAATGTAAAGCATGTCAGTTAGTGATAAATGGCATGAAAAAATAAAACAAAAAAAAAGGGTAACAGTTATTAAGGTATATTTCTGAGGTGGAAAGGAAGAAGTGAGATGAACGAAGCCTTTACTGCAGAAGAGACTGGAATAAAGTAGCCCTCCATGTAAACATATGGTGAAGAGCGTTCCCGACAGAACCAGCAAATGAAAAGTTCACGATGATTTGTATATTATCTTTGAGGAAACGCAAGGAAGCCACCAGGAGTTGTTTACCACTTTGTCCATAATATTTCAAAAGTCCTGACCTCATTATAGGAACTCAATAAATAATTTGATGACTCAGTCCATCATTCTAGTGCTTAGGGAGTAAGGGGAGGAGTGTAGGAGATTTAATACAGAAGTTCCAGAGGGGACTTAAGCTGCTGCTAAGTCACTTCAGTCGTGTCTGACTCTGTATGATCCCATAGACGGCAGCCCACCAGGCTCCCCAGTCCTTGGGCTTCTCCAGGCAAGAACACTGGAGTGGGTTGCCATTGCCTTCTCCAGTACATGAAAGTGAAAAGTGAAAGTGAAGTTGCTCAGTCGTGTCCAACTCTTAGCGACACAATGGACTGCAGCCTACCAGGCTCCTCCATCCATGGGATTTTCCAGGCAAGAGTACTGGAGTGGGATGCCATTGCCATCTCTGGGGCTTATAGGCTACTTTCAAAAACCTATGGCTTAGTCTAAGAGAAATGAGACGCGTCATTAGGGCATTTGGAAAGTACAAGTAACATCAACTGAAATATGTTTTAACAGGACCTTCTGGTGTGATTTTAGACTTAAGAAGAAAAGGTAAGAAGCCAGGAGAGAAATGATAGCATTTTGGACCAAGATAGTTTCAGTGGATTTTGTAGAAATGGTAAGATTCTATATGTGCTTTGAATATGTAAATTGCAAGACTTATTAACAGATTTATGAATGTGATTAAAAAAGAGTCAAAGAGGACACCAAGGTTGTCACATGAGTATCTGTAAAAATGTTATAAAGCATCCATAAGCATTATATCTACTGTTAGATATAGTTCCCTGTGCTTTACAGTGGGACCTTGGTTATCCATTTTAAATTTAGCAGTGTGTAATGCTGATCTCAAACTCACTAACTATCCCTTCCTCCCACCCTTCCCTGCTGGGAAGCATAAGTTTGTTCTCTAAGTGTGAATTTGTTGTATGGCTGAGTTGCTCTTTTTTGCACCTGAAATTATCATAGCATTATTAATCAGATGTACTCCAAAGTAAAATAAAAAGTTTTCTAAAAAGGGTTATATATACTGAGATGAGGAAGATTGTGGGAAGGACACGAGCGGAAGAGATGTAGAACAAGGAGTTTGTTTGGGAATACATTGAGTTTGAAATGTGTGTTGGACAATTTATGAAGCTGAATCGACAACTAGAATCACAATGATGAATTTCAGGCAATGGTTCTAGACTTGGGGAGTTCTTAACATAACATGGTTTTTAAAGCCATGTGATGAGATCATCAAGACAGTGAGGGTATGAAGGAAATAGCCACAACTGAACTCTGAGGCACACTGACAGCCAAGAGATAAGGAGATGAGAAGGAACACATGAATGAGATTATGAAGGAATGGCAAGTAAAATAGAAAGAAAACAAAAAGGAATTTTGTCAGGATCACGTATCAAGAAGAACGTGATGAAGTCAATACATCAATAAGATGAGAGATGGTATGTCAAACAAGGTGAAAAGTGATAAGACAGGTATTGATGGTTTGAACAAAAATCTGCAAAAGAACAGTGAAAACAAGTTTAATTAAGAAGGTTTAAATCAGAATAAGAAAAAAAAATTATAAACAGCAAAAGTAGACAAGTCTTTTGACATTGAGAGAGAGAGAAGGTGGTATCTGGAGGGATATGTTTGCTTCAAGTTTTGTTTGTTTTAAGTAGGATAGTATTACATGAAATTTACATGATCATGAGAATGATTCAACAGAGTGCAGAAGCTGACAATGCAGGATGGAAAGGGAGCACTTTGATACAATGATGTACTTTGATACAGTGCTGTACTTGAATGGATGACGGGTTGTTCATAAATATGAATGGGCAACTTATCTGTAATAGCAGAAAAGAAGGTAAAGAGAGAGTATGGACAGATTGGTAATGTGCGGAAATCATCTCTTCTTTTTCATGTTTTATCAGTGAAAGAGAATACATTATCCACAAGGGGTGAAGGAGGTGAAGGAGGAGGCAGGAGGTGCTAGAAAATCAAAGAGAAGAGAAAAGAGGAGACCATGTTCATCTAAAATTGAAAACAGGAACAAAGTAGGAAATGTATTAGACTTACTAATATTAACACTATGGGCTCATGTAGGTTTGTGGTCATTAAGTTAAAGTGAGATCAGTGGACACAGTTTTGTCTTTTTCCCCAAACATGTTCAGCTACCTGGAATGGACATGGAGAAGACGTTGGGCTGAGTATAATCAGGGTTGGGGCAAGAATTTGTCACAAGTAAACAATATATTCTATGTGATATGCATTCACATATAAATAACTTCAAAATAAATAAATACCCAGCCATGTGGACATATATGTGTATAACAACATGGAGGACTTTCTGGTGGCCCAGTGGCTATGACTCTGAGTTCCCCGCGCAGGGGGCCTGGGTTCAATGCCTGGTCAAAGGAATGAGATCCCACACACTACAACTAAGGACCCTGCGTGCCTCAAGCAGAACGCAGAGCAGCCAAATAAATGAATAAAAAAATAATATTAAAAAGTAAAAGATCCTGTTTTTGTCTACTAATTTTAAAATTAGAAGCAACATAAAAACTACTCTTTTGCCTGTGTAATCTCAAGTAATCATATTTAAAATACCATAGACAAAATAACATAAAATCATTAAATAAAAATAAAGAAAACATTCAGCAATGAGCTGGATGAAATTGAAAGTGATTTACATAGTTCAAGTATCCCTATGGATACTGATATTTTAATTATTGTATCTTTCAGTTCAGTTCAGTAGCTCAGTAGTGTCCGACTCTTTGCGACCCCATGAATCGCAGCACACCAGGCCTCCCTGTCCATCACCAACTCCCGGAGTTCACTCAGACTCACGTCCATCTAGTCAGCGATGCCATCCAGCCATCTCATCCTTGGCCGTCCGCTTCTCTCCCTGCACCCAATCCCTCCCAGCATCAGAGTCTTTTCCAGTGAGTTAACTCTTCGCATGAGGTGGCCAGAGTACTGGAGTTTCAGCTTTAGCATCATTCCTTCCAAAGAAATTCCAGGGCTGATCTCCTTCAGAATGGATTGGTTGTATCTCCTTACAGTCCAAGAGACTCTCAAGAGTCTTCTCCAACACCACAGTTCAAAAGCATCATTCTTTGGCTCTCAGCCTTCTTCACAGTCCAACTCTCACATCCATACATGACCACTGGAAAAACCATAGCCTTGACTAGACGGACCTTAGTCAGCAAAGTAATGTCTCTACTTTGGAATATACTGTCTAGATTGGTCATAACTTTTCTTCCAAGGAGTAAGCGTCTTTTAATTTCATGGCTGCAATCACCATCTGCAGTCAAATATCAATCTCTCTGTCTCTCTCCTCATCCCTCTCCACCACCATCCACACACAAGCACTTTAATGTGTTTATCTGGGATAGGGAAATAAGTGGTGCCTGGTCAGGCATCATTATAACTGCAGCTTAGAAGTCATCCATGTATCTTCAAATCTGAGAACTACAACTCCTTCTAGTGGAAGTGAGTGGTTTCTTTTATCTAGAGAGTGATGAAAATGTACCTTTATCTTTCACTGGAGGCAAGGTCACTGTTCAGTCAGCATTTACAATAAAGATTTAACTATCTCCCAATAGCTACTTTGACAAAACAGATGGAAGGTTTCATTAAAAATATAAGACTCATCCTGAAAAACAAAACAAAAATTTTTTAATGTCCCATTTTTACAGTAGCTTCTCAGTAACTGGTAAAAAAACAATTTCATGAAACCTGTGATGGATTTCTTTGTAATAATGTAAAATCTTTAAATAAAAATAAAGAAAACATTCAGTAATGAGCTGGATGAAATTGAAAGCGATTTACATGGTTCACGTTCATGCTTTTCAGTACCAAACATTTTTGAATGTCTATCTACTTTCACAAACCTTTCTGACCAATTCCAGAGAAAGAATTATTTTAAGAAAAATGTGCACGTGCTAAGTCACTTCAGTTGCGTCTGACTCTTTGCTACACTGTGGACTGTAGCCCACCAGGCTCCTCGGTCCATGGGATTTCCCAGGTAAGAATACTGGAATGGGTTGCCACTCCCTTCTCCAGGAGATCTTCCCAACCCAGGGACTGAACCCACGCTTCTTATGTCTCCTGCCTGGGCCTGTGTGCTCTTCACCACTAGTGCCACCTGGAAAGCCTCTATTAAGAAAAAAATGGGTGGAATTATTGCATGTCTATAAAGTGCATTCAAAAATAGACTTCCAAATTTTATTAGAGAGTTGAGAGAGTTGAGTTATCCTTTGAACTTACCATTAACTGTTATTGAACAACTTCAGAGTTAAGGTCTATCCATATTTACCATAGACCAAGAGGATGAATATAAGTTAAATAAGCAGAGTGACAATATATAGCCTTGGCGTACTCCTTTTCCTATTTGGAACCAGGCTGTTGTTCCATGTCCAGTTCTAACTGTTGCTTCCTGACCTGCATATAGGTTTCTCAAGAGGCAGGTCAAGTGGTCTGGTATTCCCATCTCTTTC
>SJYW01027435.1:8369-28279 GCA_006410735.1 Raphicerus campestris | reverse complement strand
GTGATGAAGTCAATACATCAATAAGATGAGAGATGGTATGTCAAACAAGGTGAAAAGTGATAAGACAGGTATTGATGGTTTGAACAAAAATCTGCAAAAGAACAGTGAAAACAAGTTTAATTAAGAAGGTTTAAATCAGAATAAGAAAAAAAAATTATAAACAGCAAAAGTAGACAAGTCTTTTGACATTGAGAGAGAGAGAAGGTGGTATCTGGAGGGATATGTTTGCTTCAAGTTTTGTTTGTTTTAAGTAGGATAGTATTACATGAAATTTACATGATCATGAGAATGATTCAACAGAGTGCAGAAGCTGACAATGCAGGATGGAAAGGGAGCACTTTGATACAATGATGTACTTTGATACAGTGCTGTACTTGAATGGATGACGGGTTGTTCATAAATATGAATGGGCAACTTATCTGTAATAGCAGAAAAGAAGGTAAAGAGAGAGTATGGACAGATTGGTAATGTGCGGAAATCATCTCTTCTTTTTCATGTTTTATCAGTGAAAGAGAATACATTATCCACAAGGGGTGAAGGAGGTGAAGGAGGAGGCAGGAGGTGCTAGAAAATCAAAGAGAAGAGAAAAGAGGAGACCATGTTCATCTAAAATTGAAAACAGGAACAAAGTAGGAAATGTATTAGACTTACTAATATTAACACTATGGGCTCATGTAGGTTTGTGGTCATTAAGTTAAAGTGAGATCAGTGGACACAGTTTTGTCTTTTTCCCCAAACATGTTCAGCTACCTGGAATGGACATGGAGAAGACGTTGGGCTGAGTATAATCAGGGTTGGGGCAAGAATTTGTCACAAGTAAACAATATATTCTATGTGATATGCATTCACATATAAATAACTTCAAAATAAATAAATACCCAGCCATGTGGACATATATGTGTATAACAACATGGAGGACTTTCTGGTGGCCCAGTGGCTATGACTCTGAGTTCCCCGCGCAGGGGGCCTGGGTTCAATGCCTGGTCAAAGGAATGAGATCCCACACACTACAACTAAGGACCCTGCGTGCCTCAAGCAGAACGCAGAGCAGCCAAATAAATGAATAAAAAAATAATATTAAAAAGTAAAAGATCCTGTTTTTGTCTACTAATTTTAAAATTAGAAGCAACATAAAAACTACTCTTTTGCCTGTGTAATCTCAAGTAATCATATTTAAAATACCATAGACAAAATAACATAAAATCATTAAATAAAAATAAAGAAAACATTCAGCAATGAGCTGGATGAAATTGAAAGTGATTTACATAGTTCAAGTATCCCTATGGATACTGATATTTTAATTATTGTATCTTTCAGTTCAGTTCAGTAGCTCAGTAGTGTCCGACTCTTTGCGACCCCATGAATCGCAGCACACCAGGCCTCCCTGTCCATCACCAACTCCCGGAGTTCACTCAGACTCACGTCCATCTAGTCAGCGATGCCATCCAGCCATCTCATCCTTGGCCGTCCGCTTCTCTCCCTGCACCCAATCCCTCCCAGCATCAGAGTCTTTTCCAGTGAGTTAACTCTTCGCATGAGGTGGCCAGAGTACTGGAGTTTCAGCTTTAGCATCATTCCTTCCAAAGAAATTCCAGGGCTGATCTCCTTCAGAATGGATTGGTTGTATCTCCTTACAGTCCAAGAGACTCTCAAGAGTCTTCTCCAACACCACAGTTCAAAAGCATCATTCTTTGGCTCTCAGCCTTCTTCACAGTCCAACTCTCACATCCATACATGACCACTGGAAAAACCATAGCCTTGACTAGACGGACCTTAGTCAGCAAAGTAATGTCTCTACTTTGGAATATACTGTCTAGATTGGTCATAACTTTTCTTCCAAGGAGTAAGCGTCTTTTAATTTCATGGCTGCAATCACCATCTGCAGTCAAATATCAATCTCTCTGTCTCTCTCCTCATCCCTCTCCACCACCATCCACACACAAGCACTTTAATGTGTTTATCTGGGATAGGGAAATAAGTGGTGCCTGGTCAGGCATCATTATAACTGCAGCTTAGAAGTCATCCATGTATCTTCAAATCTGAGAACTACAACTCCTTCTAGTGGAAGTGAGTGGTTTCTTTTATCTAGAGAGTGATGAAAATGTACCTTTATCTTTCACTGGAGGCAAGGTCACTGTTCAGTCAGCATTTACAATAAAGATTTAACTATCTCCCAATAGCTACTTTGACAAAACAGATGGAAGGTTTCATTAAAAATATAAGACTCATCCTGAAAAACAAAACAAAAATTTTTTAATGTCCCATTTTTACAGTAGCTTCTCAGTAACTGGTAAAAAAACAATTTCATGAAACCTGTGATGGATTTCTTTGTAATAATGTAAAATCTTTAAATAAAAATAAAGAAAACATTCAGTAATGAGCTGGATGAAATTGAAAGCGATTTACATGGTTCACGTTCATGCTTTTCAGTACCAAACATTTTTGAATGTCTATCTACTTTCACAAACCTTTCTGACCAATTCCAGAGAAAGAATTATTTTAAGAAAAATGTGCACGTGCTAAGTCACTTCAGTTGCGTCTGACTCTTTGCTACACTGTGGACTGTAGCCCACCAGGCGCCTCGGTCCATGGGATTTCCCAGGTAAGAATACTGGAATGGGTTGCCACTCCCTTCTCCAGGAGATCTTCCCAACCCAGGGACTGAACCCACGCTTCTTATGTCTCCTGCCTGGGCCTGTGTGCTCTTCACCACTAGTGCCACCTGGAAAGCCTCTATTAAGAAAAAAATGGGTGGAATTATTGCATGTCTATAAAGTGCATTCAAAAATAGACTTCCAAATTTTATTAGAGAGTTGAGAGAGTTGAGTTATCCTTTGAACTTACCATTAACTGTTATTGAACAACTTCAGAGTTAAGGTCTATCCATATTTACCATAGACCAAGAGGATGAATATAAGTTAAATAAGCAGAGTGACAATATATAGCCTTGGCGTACTCCTTTTCCTATTTGGAACCAGGCTGTTGTTCCATGTCCAGTTCTAACTGTTGCTTCCTGACCTGCATATAGGTTTCTCAAGAGGCAGGTCAAGTGGTCTGGTATTCCCATCTCTTTCAGAATTTTCCACAATTTATTGTGATCCACACAGTCAAAGGCTTTGGCATAGTTAATAAAGCAGAAATAGATGTTTCTCTGGAACTCTCTTGCTTTTTCCATGATCCAGCGGATGTTGACAATTTGATCTCTGGTTCCTCTGCCTTTTCTAAAACCAGCTTGAACATCAGGAAGTTCACAGTTCACATATTGCTAAAGCCTGGCTTGGAGAATTTTGACCATTACTTTACTAGCATGTGAGATGAGTGCAATTGTGCAGTAGTTTGAGCATTCAGAGTCCTCTGGACTACAAAGAGATCCAACCAGTCTATTCTGAAGGAGATCAGCCCTGGGATTTCTTTGGAAGGAATGATGATGAAGCTGAAACTCCAGTATTTTGGCCACCTCATGCGAAGAGTTGACTCATTGCAAAAGACTCAGATGCTGTGAGGAATTGGGGGCAGGAGGAGAAGGGGACGACAGAGGATGAGATGGCTGGATGGCATCACTGACTCGATGGACATGAGTCTGAGAGAACTCTGGGAGTTGGTGATGGACAGGGAGGCCTGGCGTGCTGCAATTCCTGGGGTCGCAGAGTCAGACAAGACTGAGCCACTGAACTGAACTGAAGAGGATGAACGTGGGAGTTGGTGCACGTCATAAGTGTTTATGTTACACTCACAGCTCTCATTTCTCTGTCAATATTTATACAACTGCTTGAAATGTGAATTCCATTCCCTTGCAGGAATATCCTTTAGCTTCAGACAACATCCTTTCCTCAAACTGTAGGTCTAGATGCTCTGTGTCTGCCAAAAAGTTTAGCACTTGAATAAGCTTCCAGGATTCACATATTTCTTCACAACTTTTTCCATTAATTCAGGAAAAAAAAAAAAGATTTAGTTTTAAAAAGACTTTAAATTTGGGACAGTCTTTAGGAGAATTCTTGGAGTTTTCTTAATTTGGGGCCTCTGACGGATAAGTCTTAGATTAGAAACCTTGCTACAGTAGATAATTTGCTCCAGAAACTTCCGTTGTTTGGGTTTCCCAATAGCTGCCACTATATTGACATTCAACATTTTGATATTTCCAAAGTTTTTCCTTTTATGTTCTCAGTATATTAGAATAACACATGTGTCACCCTGATATCTCTCTCCTCTCCTCACTCTTTTCATCTACCAATTTCTCATTTTAAGTAGTACCTGTCAAAGTTGATAACATTTACATTACATTCTGTAAAAATATTCTATTCTTCTATGAATGTTTTATAGACTGAATATACAGACAATGCTTGCATTCTATTTTTTTTTGGAGTAAACAATTTTTAAATAGAGTTCCAACAGTAGGTAGAATTATTTTTCCTTCTTTAAAGATAAAATTTAATAACCTCTGTTCTAATCAGACCATCATTGCTAGTATACAGGTAAAACTAACTTTGTTACAGTCATTGAATTTTCAAAAATTATGCAATATTAAAACATGATTTGCAAAATATATTAATTATGGCTTTTTCTTATATTTTAACTTAACTTTAGAACTTTCCTTTTTATTTTTCACAAGAAAATGCTATATTTATGAAATACAACCAAGTGGTGATTTAATCTAGTTTAGTTAATGTATTTCATGTTTTGTTTCAGGAGACATTACCATTGAAGCCCAGTAATTCTGTATTTTAACTTTTACCAACTGATTTTTACGTGTGCCATATGATTTTAATTTGGGGTATGTTTTATTGCAAAATCATTTTCAGACATATATTTATTATTCTAACATCCATTTCTTTGATTCTCATATGTGTTTTGCTAACTTTTTGTCAAGGCATAATGAGTAGTGAATTTTCAAAATAATTTTGTCCTTCAAAAATGCTATTTTTTGTTGTTGTTGCTAGAGTAACCGAGCCTCACACTTACCTGATAGTATAATGGAGTATACAATTCTTGGTCCATAAAAATACTAATTCCAAATTTTGAAAAATTTTGTTCCAATGTCTTTCTATAATCAATGTTTCTGATTTATCAAGACAGTCTTATATCAGTACTTTATAAGAGACATATTTTCTTTTTCTGCATATTTTTGCCAAAACTTGGTATTTCTTATCTTTTTAGTGCCAGTCAATTTGAAAGTAGTGTTGGTGGAAATGTAAATTGGTTCAAATGAACATCTTAATAGATTCATTTTTTCATTATTTTTACACTTCACTATAACCAGGCATCAGGAAATCTTTTGCCTTTTTGATTTTCCTACAGTTGGCCTTTTCACCTTTATTATATAATGAAGTTACCAAATATCAATATTTATATCTAGATAATTATAAAAATGGCTACCTGTTTCTGATTAAAAACCAATCATTTTTCCAAACTGCAATATTCCTTTTGAAAAGTCAAGTATATGCTATAATGAGTAAGTTACAGAGATTTGCTATAAAACCTACTGACTACAGTTAACAAAGTATTTTGCACTTCAAATTAACAACAAGAAAAAACCACAAGGAAACTTTGGAAAGTGTTGTCTACTTTCCATTTTCTTGAGAGTGGTGATAATATCAGATATTTGCACATATCCAAATTCATCAAATTGTACACATAAATTGTACAGTTTTTTGCTTATCAATTATATCTCCAAAAAGCTGTAAAAGAAAAGCCAAATGTAACAATAATACAATGTATGAAAAAATAAAATTTAAACACATTTGGCATGATGTAAAGTATACACAACAATAAAAGATTTGTGAAACACTCAACCTGTCTTACTTCAGAAAACCTCCTAAAGGCAAACTTCCAAAGGGAAGCTTACTCTCAGTTTGTGACAGCTTATCTTGTGGAGGTCTGAAAATAGATAAAGAAAAAAACTAAGAGCTGTTATATCAGGGAGTGGGCTTCCCTGATGGCTCAGCAAGTGAAGAATCCATCTACAATACAAGAGGTGCAGGATCAATCTCTGATTCAGGAAGATCCCCTGGAGAAGGGAATGGCAACCCACTCCAGTGTTCTTGCCTGAAAAATCCCCTGGACAGCGAAGCCTGGCAGGCTACAATCCTCAGGGTCACAGAAGAGTCCGACACCACTGAGCACACGGCACGTATCAGGGAGTATGCTTTTCAAAGTTATTTTATATGAACAATTTTTGCCCATTTTAGGACTATTTTCCAGTTAAGATCTAATCTAGAAGTGACTTTTCTTGTCTAATACAAAGCCTGCATAATGTCTTTATTACACTGCAGCTGTACGAGAGAGATGCTGGATGGTACAGATAATCCAACCGAAGCTGGCATTTTCCAAGAGATTGAAAGAAAAAAAAAGAAAAGCAGATCAGAGAGCACCAAGTAATGATCATATCCATAAAAAATTTTGTAGAATCTATTGGAAGATTAACAATCTGCTTATGCTGCAAAATTTAATCGTTTTATGAAAATGGGGACTTCATTTGATTATGATTTATTACTTTATGTTTGAATTTAATATGTAATAGTAAAGTCTGTAATAAAGATAAGTAGTAACTTAAGTGCATAACAGAAAAAATAAAAATAGGATACAATCAACTAGTACAATCAGGAAGGCAAATCTGTAATAGTACAGATTTAGAACCAAAGAAGGGAAACCATCGTAACCATACATGAACAAGATCACACAAATCATTCCATAGTGAGGAAGAGAGAGGGGACAAAAAAGCACTGGAGGCAGAATGAGTCTCAGTCTATGGGCAAATAGGAGGGTGCCTTTTATATGACAGTTTGGAAGTCAGGGAGAATGTGTAAATGGTGGGTCTCTTAGATGAAGAACTGGTAAGTTACACTGCCAAGAGGAAAAGAAAGGTTCTCCTTGTTTTCTTCAACCTCTGCAAAACCAGATCAGAAAGAGAAACACTGCTGGAGTTCACTTTGAGGAAGAGTAGAAATGTTATATATCAGGAAACAGATTCCAGAGATAGCACATTTAAAAGTGTGGCTTATCCTTTCTCAGAGAAGTTAAACACTAAGGGAGGTCTGTGGCTTGGCTCAGAGCCTGTTCCTTCCCTCTTGTCTCCCAGGAACTATGCTTAATTACTCTTGCAGTTTTAATCACCTCACTGTTTCTTGCCCTTTTTACTCAAGTGTACTCAAATCCCTCTCATCTCAACAAAACCAGAAATTTCATTGTTTTGAATGTATCTATTTTGTGTATCCTATAATTTACCTTTGCATTGCCAAACTTCCCCAAATATTAATTCATATTTTCCTCTATGTTCTAAGGCCTGAGTCACATCTCAATCTACTTTCACCTGCCTTTCCTACGTATCATAGCTAAAATTTATTCTCTCAAAGGCTACTAATGATCTTTTAATTGCTAAATCCTATGGCACCCCACTCCAGTACTCCTGCCTGGAAAATCCAATGGACGGAGGAGGCGGGTAGGCTGCAGTCCATGGGGTCGCTGAGGGTCAGACACGACTGAGCGACTTCACTTTCACATTTCACTTTCATGCATTGGAGAAGGAAATGGCAACCCACTCCAGTGTTCTTGCCTGGAGAATCCCAGCGATGGGGGAGCATGGTGGGCTGCCGTCTATGGGGTCACACAGAGTTGGACACTACTGAAGTGACTTAGCAGCAGCAGCAGCAGCAGCAGCAGCAGCATGGGCACAAAGCAATCTTTTTCTTATTGGGCTTTCCACCTTGACGATTTCCCACCTCTTTATTATTTTTTAAATTTATTTAATTAATTTATTTTTTGGAGGCTAATTACTTTACAATATTGTATTGGTTTTGCCATACATTGACATGAATCCACCATGGGTGTACATGTGTTCCCCATCCTGAACCTTCCTCCCACCTCCCTCCCCATCCCATCCCTCTGGGTCATCCCAGTGCACCAGCCCTGAGCACCATGTATCATGCATCGAACCTGGACTGGCGATCCATTTCACATGTGATAGTGTACATGTTTCAATGACATTCTCCCAAACCATCTGACCCTCTCCCTCTCCCACAGAGTCCAAAAGACTGTTCTATACATCTGTGTCTCTTTTGCTATCTCACATACAGGGTTATCATTACCATCTTTCTAAATTCCATATATATGCATTAGTATACTGTATTAGTGTTTTTCCTTCTGGCTTACTTCACTCTGTATAACAGGCTTCAGTTTCATCCACCTCATTAGAACTGATTCAAATGTATTCTTTTTAATGGCTGAGTAATATTCCATTCTGTATATATACCCCAGCTTTTTTATCCATTTGTTTGCTGATAGATGTCGAGGTTGCTTTCATGTCTTGGCTATTATAAACAGTGCTGTGATGAACACTGGGGTACACGTATCTATTTCAATTCTGGTTTCCTCGGTGTGTATGCCCAGCAGTGGGATTGCTGGGTCATACGGCAGTTTTATTTTCAGTTATTTTTTTTTAAGGAATCTCCAGATTGTCTCCAAGTGGCTGTACTAGTTTGCATTCCCACCAACAGTGTAAGAGGGTTCTCTTTTCTCTGAAATAACCAATCCATTATTTCCAGTAACCAGCCCAGGAGGCCAGCCTGCTATCTATAAATCAGACTTATGGAAACTCAGATCATTATCTCTAGCAATGGGTCCAGGAAACCAAACATAACCACTATAAGCATTAGCCTCAAACAGCAGTACTTGATTAGTAACTGATCATTACCTCTTGACCTTTGTTTCACTTCCACTTGTGGCCAACCAGAGAAATCCAAACATATTTTCTTGACCAATCACATAGGATGCCCCAATTCTAGTTGGCCCATCGAGGCTATCTATGTCAACAGACTACAAACAGGGCATATCTAAAATCTAGTTTTTAAAATTTTCACTGAAAAGCTTTCTGCTTTCTCATATAAGAATGTCTCTGTATTCACTTACCAACATTAGAAAACTAACTGTATGTCCACTCTGCTCCATGAGCACTTAATTTTTTTTAAGTTATATTCACATTGCTGTTCANCACATAGGATGCCCCAATTCTAGTTGGCCCATCGAGGCTATGTCAACAGACTACAAACAGGGCATATCTAAAATCTAGTTTTTAAAATTTTCATTGAAAAGCTTTCTGCTTTCTCATATAAGAATTTCTCTGTATTCACTTACTAACATTAGAAAACTAACTGTATGTCCACTCTGCTCCATGAGCACTTAATTTTTTTTAAGTTATATTCACATTGCTGTTCATTGAGATCGTAGCAGTTTTACAATACCATCAATGTGTGAATGGATATTTTTGCAGACACTCAATACAGCTTGCTATCAAATGCTTGTAATCATTAACAATCCAGTTTTATCATTTTGAATGAGGATCTATGTAATATACATATTTATGCATATATTTTTAATGCATATGCATGCATGCATGCTAAGTTGCTTCAGTCGTGTCTGACTCTCTGTGACCCTATGGACTGCAGCCCACCAGGCTCCTCTGCCCATGGAATACTCCAGGAAGAACACTGGAGTGGGTTGCAATGCCCTCCCCAGGGGATCTTCCTGACCCAGGGATTGAATCCATATGTCATGTTTCCTGCATTTGTAGGTGGGTTCTTTACCACTAGTGCCACCTGGGAAGCCCTTTCTAATGCATACAAGATATTAAAGGACAATTTCTTCTGAAGACATAATGAACAGTGTTACTGTTCTCTTTGAAAGTAGATATTTTCCCAATTTGGAAGAATTTTAAAGTTTAGAACACAGAGTCACTTGTATGATTTTGAAAAAGGAATTTGGATACTTTTTAGATTTAAATTCAATACTTTTCCTGTACCTTTGAATACATCTTACCTAGAAAATAAAGTTAAATAATTGATTAAAAATTAGCACATATTTGCTTGAATTCCACTGATTCTTTCAGGATGATTCTTGATGAACCTATACTTTTTTCTTTTCCATTAAATTTACACTATGAGATATAGTCTAAATGTCTAATTGAAGGCATTTACTGCAAAATAGTCATTTCTCATGCATGTGCATGCTCAGTCATGTCCCAATCTTGTTTTTTTTTTTAATTTTTTTCTATTCTTTTCTTTTCTCTTTTTTCTTTTTTCTAGTTCTGATTTATTTTTTAATTTAAATTTATTTAATAGGAGGCAAATCTTATTTTTTAATATTGAGCAGCATCAGCTATTAGTATATTTTGGAGATTAATCCCTTGTTGGTTGCTTCATTTGCAAATATTTTCTCCCATTTTATTTACTCCCATTCTTTTCATTTTGTTTCTAGTTTCCTTAAAGTTTAATTAGATCCCATTTCTTTTTTTTTTGTCTTTATTTTTATTACTCTCAGTGATGGATCAAAAATATCTTGCTGTAATTTATGTCAGAGAGTGTGTCCTGCCCACGTTTTTCTGTAAGAGTTTTACACTGCCTGGCCTTTCATTTAGATCTTTAATCCTTCTTGAATTCATTTGTGTCTACAGAAGTCCCTTAAAAAACTAAAAACAGAACTAGCTTATAACCTAGCCATTCCACCCCTCAGCATATACCTGGAGAAAACCATAATTCAAAAAGACATATGAACCTAAATGTTCATTGCAGCACTATTTACTATAGCCAGCACATGGAAGCAACTTAAATTCCCATCTACAGAAAAATGGATAAAGATGATGTGGTACATATAAACAATGGAATTTTACTCAGTCATAAAAATTAAAAAATACTTTCATTTGTAGTAATATGGATGGATCTAGAGATTGCCATAATGAGCGAAGTACGTCAGACACAGAAAGACATATGATATCACTTTTATGTGGAGTCAAAAAAAAGTTGCAGATAGGCTTATTTACAAAATAGAAGCAGAGTCACAAATGTAAAAAACAAATTTATGGGATAAATTGATAAAAAAAATATCAAGGCAGAAGGAAGTGGAGGGATAAATTGGGATATTGGGATTGACATATACATACTACTATATATAAAATAGATAACTAATAAGAACCTGCCCTATAGCATAGGGGACTCAACTCAGTACTCTGTAATGGCATATATGGAGAATAATCTCAAACAAACAAAAAGCAAAGAGCAGATATATGTATTTGTATAACTGATTCATTTTGCTGTACACTTGAAAGTAACACAGCATTGTAAATCGACTATTCTCCAATGGGGAAGAAAAGAATAAAAACAAAGACCAGAGCAGATGATGTGCATAATGTGATCAAGGAATAGGAAGGAGAATATTGTGACTAGAAGAGAGAGAGAGAAAAAAAAATGGGCTTGGAGTCACAGATGAAGACAGATTCCAAACCTAGAGCCAAATCATGAAGGCCTCTTAGGTCAGGGCAACTGTGCTGACCTTCCCCTGGGAAGAGAGAGCCTGAGAGGAGCTTGACAAAGGCATAACATAGAGCTATGCTTTATGTTCTGCTATTCAGATGTTCTACTGGTGATAAACAATTACAGTTAGAGTAGAACTAAAAGGGAAATGTCTGGTTCATATCAAAATGAGGAAATTCTCAGAGCACTGTTTGCTATATGTGTTGGAAATTCACAAGATCACAAATAAAAGGGAATGGATTAGATAATATCTAGAGATTTGACTAGAATGCTATGGTTAGCTTCTTACAGGTTAGGGGTTAGGGTAATTATCATATAATTAAGTCTGAAATGTGGAAAGTGTTTAAACCACATTTGTGAAGAAAAATCTCTTCTCAAACTCTCGATAAAAGTAGTGCCGGCGTTCGATCCTATTTTTAGCTTCTCCTTTTTAACTAAATGTTAAGATAACTGTGGCTTTTTATAAATATATTGAAAAAATTTTCACAACTTATAAAACAATTTTTATGTAGAAAGCAATAATCTAATAACAATAAAAATGCTACTCACCTAGTTTAAGAATAATGACTTGTATATATACATTAATATTGAAAAGAAATATTACAAATTGCTGATTTTGGTGAAAAGCTATTAGATATATAAATACAATAAATATGTTTATAAAGTAGCANAGAAAGCAATAATCTAATAACAATAAAAATGCTACTCACCTAGTTTAAGAATAATGACTTGTATATATACATTAATATTGAAAAGAAATATTACAAATTGCTGATTTTGGTGAAAAGCTATTAGATATATAAATACAATAAATATGTTTATAAAGTAGCATATTTTGTTAATTTAATAAGTATAATTGAGTTTTCATTATTTATCAGTTTTATGAGTTTTCCACATAAGGTAATATAGCTTTTGAAGACCATGAAATATTTATTATTAGTTCATCTCAATATCCTGTTATTGAGATTATTCTTTAAAAAGAGAATCAAAATATCAAGTGCCTTTGCTAAATATTTTGCATTTAGAGCTTAATTAGTTGGGTACGAATTCAATATTGAATTATCATATGACTTAATACGAAACATAATGCTCTTCATTAAATTGTTCCTCTTTAGTGACCTCATATTAGAGGAAAAAGATAAATCACTGCTGCTAAGTCGCTTCAGTCGTGTCCAACTCTGTGCGACCCCATAGAGGGCAGCCCACCAGGCTCNCCTTTTCCTATTTGGAACCAGTCTGTTGTTCCATGTCCAGTTCTGTTTCTTCCTGACCTGCATACAGATTTCTCAAGAGGCAGGTTAGGTGGTCTGGTATTCCCATCTCTTGAAGAATTTTCCAGTTTATTGTGATCCACACAGTCAAAGGCTTTGGCATAGTCATTGTCATAATTATTTGGCATAGTCATTGCATAATCATTGCTGTTAACTGCCACATTTTGGCTTGGAGGTGCTTTGTCCAACTCATTTACTCAGAAAGGGTTAGAAAAATAAAAATGTTAATTACATATACTTTGCCTGTATAATTATTTTTGATAAAAATGTTATTTTCATATTTTGAAAGATTTCTTTCATGGTAAGAAGCCTTGACATGAAAGAAAGTGCCATACAGCCACGGATGTTTCTTACGAAAGCTCTTTGCTTTGTCCTCAGGAGCTATTCCTTAAGAGCTCTGCATTTTTTTTTTTTTTTTTTGGTAATTGTGGGGAGTGGAACAGACACAATCCTTAAATAAAACTAGTATTTAGAAATGCCCTTTTGTTGGCATCCTGAAGGCATTTATACCCGGGGCAATAAGCTGTATTTCTATTGCACTACTAGAGAGATGCTCCTTCTCTGCAGTGGGAAAAGGGCAATTGTGAATGTAGAGGTGAGAAGTAAGAACCAGCATTGAGCTGCTTCACAAGCAATGTTAATAAAGATACATTCATGTGGGAATTAATGATCTGGAAAATGATTCCCTTAAACTATTTATGCCTTTGTACCTTTTGGAAGAGATACATGCACACATCCCAGTTGGAACACCACTGATCCACACCAAGTAAGTGGAAAACGTTGCATCCAGGAAGCTGGGGATTGTCACAGGGTAACGAGAAGGACGAGCGGCATGCCTAGAGAGCAGTCACTCCAGAGTGCAGTTACAGCAGTGGTCCCCAACCTTTTTGGCACCAGGGACCAGTATTGTGGGACACAGTTTTTCCATGAATGAGGCAGGGGGGATGGCTTTGGGATGATCCAAGAGCATTACATTTATTGTACACTTTATTTCTATTATTATTACATCAGCTCCACTTCAGATGATCAGGCCTCAGATCCCAGAGGCTGGGGACCTCTGAATTAGAGGATGGAGGACATCAGAACTGATGTCTCCAAGAAGAAAATGAAAGTGACAGATTAGCTAATCTATTTGATGGTATTGAGCAAGATTTTAGATCTTTGTTGAAGTTTAGGGGTTTCATTCTTCACCATGACTTATTGATGACCTTGGTAAAGCTTAGTGGTTAGCCAGCTGAGAAAACAAATATGGTATAAGAGAGGGGCTATGTATAAGATGACATGGTATTTTATTAGAAATAGATATACTCAAGAGGGTATAAAGTGCTAGTAATAAAAATGGGTAGTAGTACATCAAAGATAAATATCTCCTGTTTTGTGCATAGAGGAGGTGACAATCAGGTTATGATTGCTGTGTTGGGTATAGTCTTGAGGGAGGCATGGCTCGGCTCATTATGGGGTGATCGTGCAGAGGAACCCAAACATGGACTTTGATGAACTCTGGAAAACTGGTGCCATTAGAGTCCACAATCCATGTATTCCTTACTTTTTTAGATATGAATTTGTTTTCTTCAAAGGCTGGATTCTGAACTATCTGCATTAAAATCACCTAGTTTGCCTGTTAAAAATACAAAATCCTTGCCCTACATTATATAATAGGGTTGGCCAAAAAGTTCATTCTGTTTTTTCCCCTAAGACTTTATGGGAAAAACCAAGGAGACTTTTTGGCCAACCCAATACATAGAATTGTGTGAAGGGGGCAGAAGAAATTTCAGAGTCTTTGCATTTTAAATAAACACTTCAGAGGACTTTCATGCATTTTTGAGTTTGAAAGTCATTTCTTTGAGTTCTTAAATGAAGGTGCTAATTGTAACTCAAAGTTGGATCTCTTTCCTACTCTATGGAGCAGCCCTGGTAGGCTCCAACTCTCAATTCTGCATCAAACCAACATACTGGGGCATATGTGAGATTCAGGGTTCTCCCAGGACTAGGCTTCCTGCAACCCTTTCTCTCCTACCACAGTAATTTAACTCAGTTTTGGGGTTAGGGAGAAATGAATTTTTTATTTCCTTCTCCTCTTCCACCAAAGGGTATCCTCCTTTGAATTTTAACAGATATTAAATCAATGCAGACATCCTGTTAGACCTTCAAAGTTCTTACAACAGTTGCTACCTGTGCTTTAAACCAGCATTTAGATACACATACAAGGCCCTACCTGGGCTGGGTGCTAAAGCATACACTATTGAAATGAAGACTCAAAACCTCTGATCACAGAGGTGGGCTAGGAGCTCTTTACCTCAGTCTATTGGCCCAGCCCAGTACATCAGTTCTATTAAGTCCATATTCAGAACAGACAGAAAAACAGCAGTGTCAAGGCACCTGGATTATATCAAAGAGGCCTCAAGTGCAGGGACTTCTGAGAACCTGAATAAAGCTGATATGGATCAACCCTTTTGGGAGCAGCTCTTTCCTTAGAGCACTAAAGTAGAAAGACCAACCCATATACTTAGCTGGGTTGCAAACCAAGCAACCTGAGGGACAGATGAGTGGACAAATATTTTCATATCTGGTTGCCTCCACAGTGAGTAAGAATGCTGGCTAGACATCTGAATCACAACAGGGGAAAACAAAACACTTTCTCTGTTGCTAGCAATTTGTTCCATCAAGGAAGCAAGAAAATCGAAGATTTAATTAACACTTCTAAGGAAGTATTTGGTATTCACACTTGTTTATTACCTAAAAGCAATTTTTATGACCAGGTCTCAGGAAGTCCTGGCAAAAGTCCTTCAAAAAGATTCTTTTTGAAGAACTCTGGCTAATAACATTCATTTTGGCAAACAACCTTATTTTGCTGCTACTAATACTGCAACAAACTTACTGCAGAGTATTAAAAATTATTTTTCCTTAGAAAACTATAATTCAGGAGTCAAGCCTGACAGCAAGAAGAAATGGAGTGGAGTACTGTTAATTTTTCAAAGTTGATCTTGAAGCCATCAGGGATGGGTTATTTTTCAATAAGGGNCTTTTTGAAGAACTCTGGCTAATAACATTCATTTTGGCAAACAACCTTATTTTGCTGCTACTAATAGTGCAACAAACTTACTGCAGAGTATTAAAAATTATTTTTCCTTAGAAAACTATAATTCAGGAGTCAAGCCTGAGAGCAAGAAGAAATGGAGTGGAGTACTGTTAATTTTTCAAAGTTAATCCTGAAGCCATCAGGGATGGGTTATTTTTCAATAAGGGAGAAAATACAGAAATTGGAATAGATCTTTTTCTTAATTAAGGGAAAGAAAGAGGAAGAAAGGGCTATTGATTTATTTTTTAAAAAAGGAACACAGAGAACTTCAGTTGGTTTAGGTCTCTGTGTATGCATTTGGTTTCTACTTCCTAACTGCACAGCCTTTGTCACAACATACTCGTGCCAAATTCCACATACAGATCCTGATTTACATAGCTCTCCCCATGTCAAAAAAGAAAGCAGGGCTAACTCTTGTGGGGGAGGACGTGAAGAAAGACTGGAGAATATTTTAGCTGATGAAAAGTGCTTTAAAATCCTTTCTTAAATCCCCCAAACTGCCTTACTAAACGCACATTCTAACACCGTGATTTTGATATCCATTTTCAGCATACCTTGACTTCCGGAGTATGGAACAGAAAGAGAATTTAGTGTTTTTTCCCTAGTTTTAAAATTAGAAGCTGAAACTGTGTATTTACTATTATTATACTTTAATACGGGGCAAAATCAGGAGTGTGGAGCCTTACAGCAAAGCCAGAGAGAGAATATGTGTGAACAGGTGTTGTTGAATAAGGCAGCAAATTACAGTTTCTGTAAAACAGGTTTATATATTAATAAAGAACTGGGGCAAAGGTAATTATACAAGCAAAAAAGATGGGTAAAAAAAGTAACAATGAACAGTTATGCATATCCACACACATACCACCCAAAACAACTTGAGATTATGAAATCCAGGAATACTAGTCCATAATTTATGTAAATGTGTTGCTGTGGACCTTATTTTTACTTCTCTCCATAAATGCATTGTTAACACAAAGAATAATATTCATAGTTTATGGACTATAGTTAAGGGATATTTTAGGAGTTAACTTTTTCTTCAAAAATAAAAATAAAAACTGAAGAGGGTGTAAATCCCTCCTGCTGCTTGTGTGCAGGTCTTAGATTTCACCCTGCCTGTTTTCAAACAGAAAAAAGTAAGAGGGTGCAGACAGCTGTAACCTAAAGAGTGAAGGATTTAGTGAGCTGTCAATTTCTTGCAAAATTCTTCTTTACTGGTACTGCTGTTCTCTGTGTATTATTAATCTATTTATATTTAACTCCAGCTATTAGTCTGCCTCTTCCAGCCACTGAGCCATTTGCAAAGGAGAAGAGAGAGAAAAATTGCTATTATTAGGCATCCTTGTGTGTGTGATGGAGGTGGAGACAATTAAATAACACCATTTTGCTTCTTTGAAAATGACAGAGATTGTTTGGGGTGGACAACTCAGGGCTGGTTAACATAACCTTTCCCCTCAGAGGGTAAGACAATGGAGATACATTTCTGAAGTACTTAATTAAGCCTTCAGCAATGAGTGTGGGAAAATTACAGACCCATAAAAATCCTCCAGTTCTAGGCAAGAGTAAATTTTCTCTGCATCATTCTGTCACTGCTCATTTACTGCATCATTTTGACATCTCATATTTCCACAGGTTTTTATATAAATAGGGACAGAAAGGTGAAAAATAGAATGAGGACCAAGTCTGGACCTCCCACGCTGTTACTTCCTTTCAGTCTTCCATTAAAGGATGAGGCTGAAGGTTGGCATTTTTAAGACGATTTCATTAAAAGGCTGAGACATTAATAATCGACACAGGAAGAAGAAAGCTGTGAAAAACTGCCATTGCTTGCTCACTCTTCCAAAGGATGAGTGTTATTCAGTCATAATGTAAGCTCTTTAATGTTCCTCCCCCAAACCTTTTGCGATCAGGAAAGCCTGGAATCTGTAGGCAAGAAAGATAATCATGTTAGGACTCAAAACAGGCAGAGTTCAAATGCTAATAGCCTTTAAAATGTTTTCCTTATTTTTTGTTTCTGTATATTAGGCTATTGTTCTTTAAAGAACTATCTTTTTGAGGTTTTACTCAGAAAACCACAACAGATTAAATAATAAAAATAAATTCTACTAAAATGAAAAACATTTGCTGAGCAATTGGTGAGTGTCATCCAAATCAGACAGGATGAAGGTGAAACTCACAATATTCACCTGCTGGACTTTCATATGAATTATTTGCATTGTGATAGACTATGGATACGTACCTTTGCAGTCTCAAGCAAATTATTTCCTATTATTTTATAATGTAACTTTATCTCTGGATTCTTGTTTCTAAGACCCTTATTTTCCCTTGATCTGAGTTTTTCTTCTGTATTTAAGAATACAGAAGAAAGTCAGTTGGTTGGGCCTGCAAAGTACTCCCCCATCACCCCAACTGCTTAAAAAAAAAACCTCAAAAATGAATTTGGAAGTTAATTTCAGATCAATCAAACCTTTCCACAAATTAATCAGTTTATCAAAAAAGATAGATACAGACCTGATTACCATCTCTTAAAAAGTATCTCTTCTCTATGACCTGTTAGAAACAAAGATATTAAGGGCTCAGCATGTATACCTTGAAAAAGCAGTAAGCGCACTGACCACTGATGGCACTAAAAGGTGTCCACCCAAGTTAAGAGTCGTTTCAATGCAACAGACATCTACTACTCTGAGTTAAACCCGGTGCTAATGGGATTGGGATTGTGGAAGTATTTTTATAAAAACCTGCCTCTAGTCCCAAAAAGTGTTAATGATAGGTCAAAAGATAAATGAATAAACAAAAACGACTACATAATGAGAGAAAATGACATGAGATCCCATGCAATTCCCAGTGTAAATCTGGAAATTTGGCTGCAAATTTGGTTCAAAACTCTCTAGCAGTCAGCCCCAAAAGGTACCAGACAGAATCCATAAGATAATTCACTCTGCTGTATTGCAGAAACCAATACAGTCTAAAGCAATATCCTCCAATTAAAACAAACAAAAAAAAGCAAAGCACTTTTGCTACTACTATAGCACGACTATTCTTCAAAGAGGTCTCTGCCTGTATAACGTAGTCAACTGCCATATCCCTCCAGTAACCATAGTTGTAAATTCTGTAGGTCCTTAATGGAGACAGATGACACAGTATCAAAACTGGTCAATTAATTTCTTATAGACTTAATTCACAACCTTAATTCAGCAGTTTCAGAACTATATTTGGTCAGTGGGAGAAATAAGGGAAAATCCATCACTATTACCGAAAAGAACCCTTCAAAACATACGCCTTAATATAATGAATTTAAGAGTACCACATGTCTACATGATGAACGGCTTGAGAAACTGCAGTGTCAACAGAGGCAGTATTATTTTCTTTACACAGAGCTGTTGTGATTAAGAGAAATTCAGCAGATTAGAATACAGATTATTTGGAGATTAAGAGATTAGAGTCTAGAATTATGAAGCTACGAATTTCTTCTGAATAAAGCAGAGTATCTTCTTCCAGGCCTGTACCAGCTTGCTCCCACTGGCCTGACAGTCATCTCCCCTGGATTCTTTTTATCTTCAAGACTATGGCTCAGTTACTTTTAGCCACAAGAGACTCAGGGTAAGGTTGCATTCACTGGCCTCAAAGGCAGAAAAGCTGGTTCGTGATTAGTATACATCTAAAATACCTGACCCTACAAAAACTATAACAGAATTGATTCTCTTTCTTCTCTCCAGGGTAGGACAGGAAAATTCTATTACTCTAGAGTGGAGAGGAATTACTATTAGTGAAGGGAGTGTGGAAGAGGATTAGATACCCTCTTGGAAAAGAAATCCTGTAAATTCTGGAAGATAAGAGGCAGAGAAAACTGGGTGAAATTTAGCTGCCAGGTCCCTTGCTTTCAGCCAACCACCGCAATCTGGAGGTCTGGCCAACCTCTTAATCCACCTACCTTTTGTTGTGATTTAGGAAAGCAAAAGAGGAGTTACTTTTCCCTTTTGCTCATAATTCCCTGCCCTCAACTTGTGTTATTATTCTCCTATCAAATCTTGCTCTCCTCTTAAAACCAACCAAATTCCCTTAATATCTTTCTTTTAAGTAAAGCTTTGCCTGACAACTTGAATCACACTGGCCTATAATCCATTTTTTCTCTGGGATATAACATCACATTTTGTTTTTTTAATTTTAAAATTAATAAATGATTTAAGTGACTTCCCTGGAGGCTCAGAGGTTAAGACTCTGTGCTTCCACTGCAGGGGGCATGGGTTCAATCCCTGGTGGGGGAAC
>SJYW01027432.1:0-17706 GCA_006410735.1 Raphicerus campestris | reverse complement strand
CAATGAATATTCAGGGTTGATTTCCTTTAGGATTGACTGGTTTGATCTCCTTGCTGTCCAAGGGACTCTCAAGAGTCCTTCAGCACCACAATTCGAAAGCATCAATTCTTCGGTGCTCAGCCTTCTTATGGTCCAGCTCTCACATCCGTACATGACTACTGGAAAAACCATAGCTTTGACTATATGGACCAGATTGGTAGGTGGCAGATTTAGTAAACAAGGGAATTTATTTATGAGTGTTATGTCCGAAGTCCAAGTCCCCAAAACTGAGAGAAATAAGACGTCCACAGCAATGCAAAAGCATAAAGGGTTTATTGCTAGCTCAAGCTAAGGCTCCCACTGGCACCATCACAGCGGCTATAGGGAGGGAGCCCCGAGTCTTGGACTGCACTGCTTTTATAGGGAATTTAATCAGGTAAAAGGGTACAAGAGGGGGTGTTAAAGCAGGAGGACAACTGATTGGCCACTGNGCTAAGGCTCCCACTGGCACCATCACAGCGGCTATAGGGAGGGAGCCCCGAGTCTTGGACTGCACTGCTTTTATAGGGAATTTAATCAGGTAAAAGGGTACAAGAGGGGGTGTTAAAGCAGGAGGACAACTGATTGGCCACTGTAGGGGGTGTTTAAGTTGACAGATAACTGGTTGGTTACTTCCGTCCATAGGATTTGTGTGTAGATTCTTGATTGGTTTTTACTTCCAAGGTAAATCACAAGCTCCTGAACGTAAAGTCAGAAGGTTTAGCCTAGTGACCGATTGGCTCGTGTACAGTGGGGCTAGGTTAGGTAATCTGAGGGTTGATTGGCTATGGGGAGTGGGCTTAGGTTGGGTAACGTCCAAAGTTCTTTTGCCCGGGACCTTGCAGGATGGAATTTCTTTTACAAGATGGAGCAGCTCAGGCCCTTCATCCTAGGGTGAGTGGGACCCTGCTAGGGCGTAGTCTCCTGGAATCACGACCCAGGTTTACAAGAGTTCAAAACCTAGGCCTAGTGCAACCTGTCGAGCCTGCCATGGCTCCGGTCTGGTTCCCCAACAATGAGGTTTGTCTTCAGTTCAGTCCAGTCACTCGGTCATGTCCAACTCTTTTTGAGCCCATGAACCACAGCACACCAGGCTTCCTTGTCCATCACCAACTCCTGGAGTCCACTCAAACTCATGTCCATTGAGTCAGTGACGCCATCCAGCCATTTCATCCTCTGTTGTCCCCTTCTCCTCCTGCCCTCAGTCTTTCCCAAATGAGTCAGCTCTTCAATCAGGTGGACAAAGTATTGGAGCTTCAGCTTCAACATCAGTTCTTCCAATGAGCACCCAGGACTGATCTCCTTTAGGATGGACTGGTTGGATCTCCTTGCAGTCCAAGNACATCAGGTGGCCAAAGTATTGGAGTTTCAGCTTCAACATCAGTTCTTCCAATGAGCACCCAGGACTGATCTCCTTTAGGATGGACTGGTTGGATCTCCTTGCAGTCCAAGGGACTCTCAAGAGTCTTCTCCAACACCACAGTTCAAAAGCATCAATTCTTCAGCACTCAGCTTGCTTTATAGTCCAACTCCCACACCCATACATGACTACTGGAAAAACCATAGCCTTGACTAGACAGACTTTTATTTGTCTTAGGCATTCACTAACCAATCCATTCTAAGGGAGATCAGCCCTGGGATTTCTTTGGAGGATGAGATGGCTGGATGGCATCACTGACTCAATGGATGTGAGTCTGAGTGAACTCCGGGAGTTGGTGATGGACAGGGAGGCCTGGTGTGCTTCGATTCATGTGGTCGCAAATAGTCGGACATGACTAAGCGACTGAACTGAATGAGTAAGAGCTGGAGAAGGAAATGGCAACCCATTTCCGTATTCTTGCCTGGAGAATCCCATGGACAGAGGAGCCTGGCAGGCTATAGTCTATGTGGTCACAGGAGTTGGACATGGCTTAGCGACTAGAGTGTGGAGGAGCTGGAAGGCTTTAAGCAAATACTGAAAATGTATTTGCTCCACTCTTGAGGAAGATTGGAAGCTGGAATGAGCATAACAAAGGGTTATGAGCGTTCACTAAGTGCCTGAGGCTGGGAACGGATAACAAGGTTTATACATCCAACCGTGAGGCGTTCGAAGGCTTCCTTCTGACCACCTGGGAGCAAGGACTGTTGTTTAATGATAAGACTCCCTTTAGAGTTTCGCCAAAGCTATGTTATGTCTTGGGCGATGGGAACTGCCCAATTTTATGCTTGAATGCTTTAATGTTTATCTGGAATGGCTACATGCAAGCCTGCCTTATGCTCTGTTCCCTGAGAATTATAAAACTGCGCAGTTAGATAATAAACTTTGTCAGTCCACTGGAGCCTGTCCCTGAGTGTCCTTTTCAGAGTGCGGTTCTCCGAGCCTTACACTAGAGAGAGAGAGAGAGAGAATGAGTAAGATCTCCACACTGAGATAGGAAAGGGGCAGGGCACAACCTTTAAAAGAAGGACATAGCCACTGAGGACACAGCATAAACTGGTTAGAACCAGCTAGGTCCAAGGTGGTGGATGAGTCGGCTTCCACTAGACCTTGAACCTCACTATATGCTCACTGTAATACACCGACAAGCTAAATGACACACCCACCAGGCACATCCACAATCTCTTAGGAGATTGACCATAAGAGGAAGAGAAATGGCCGGAGGCCCAACTCCTAGAAATTCCTGTCCCTTCCCCAAAATAGCTGGAAGACTCCTCTGACTCATGAGCCTACGAAATTACCTACCCTTATAAAACCTGACAACCCTATACTGTGGGCCTTCTTGCCTTCTGAGATGGCCCACACTCTGTCTATGGAACGCATATCTCCCTGAGTAAACCTTCTTTCACTTTACTAAGGCTAGCTCTTGAATTCTTTCCTGTGCAAAGCCGAGAAGGCATACTTGGTAGACATCCCAGGGACTCACCTGAGAGCTGGAATGTATGGGGTCCTCTCCCACCCCACCTTCTTTCCTGCCACATTTCTCACCAGAATCTTGCCAACTACACATTGGTGATCGCCCAGGGCGTTTGCCATCTGAATGCTGCAGCTGTTGAAACGCCCTGAAGGCACTTTGTGCTCCAGGGAAACTGATGGAACAGATCCTCGGATAGTTAGATATTTTCAGGTGCTGATTTCATGATCCCAATCCTTACATCTCCTGGTGACATCAGCTCCTCATGACTAACAGAAAAACTTTTGTAAAATAAGTACCAAATATATTGACCTTCCCCCAACCTCAACCTCTTTGGGACAGTTTTATAGAGCTATCTGAGATGCTGTCTCCTGGACTGAAGCCTTCATTTTGCCCCAAATAAAACTTACTATGCAACTCCCACTGCATCTTTTTTCATCTGCAATTATGGCAACCAACGAAGCAACCTGGAGTCGACTTTCCTCCTTTACCTGAACTCTAGGAGGAACTGGAGCTTTGGTCCCTTTGATGCCAGGAGTGGCCCCTTGGGCCCATCTGCCTCCTTGGGGAGTAAAGACAAATTTAGGCAGATCTCTCCTGGTTCTCAGATCTCCCATACTGGGGCCTGGTTGCATTACACTGGGGAATACTCACCCAGTGGAAAGGAACTGGATGGGGCTCATTTGAAAGATACTGAGGAATACTCACCCAGTTGAAAGATACTGGGGGGAGACCTGGTTAAAAGATATCAGGGGAACACCTATCCATCCAGTTGAAAGATACTGGGCAGGGGTGGGGAGGCTGGTTTAAAGATACCAAGAGAATACCCATCAGAGGAATGGCACTGAGTGGGGCCTGGTTCAGTGATACCAGGGGAATACCCAGCCAGTGGAAAGGTACTGTGGAGAAGGGGAAATTTTGGATAGAAGCAAAGAGTGAATTTTATCCATGACAAATACAACTTAAAATAAGAAAGAGAGCCTCTCAAACAGAAACCAGGGCAATCAGAGGGCAGCCTCTAACACTCCTGCCAGGGTTATATACATACAAAGTTTATACCTGCAAGTACCTACTTAACTGGGGAAATTATGCTAAAGGAGATCTCAAAGTAAAGTGTCCAGACTGGGAGTTCTTTTGATATTCCAAAATATCAACTGTGTGCAAAGTTAAAAAAAATATCTAGTCATAAGATCAAACAGACTAAGTGGAATGCTTACTGTAGTATTTAGAAGATTCTAAAAGAGGAGACAATAAAGTAACTTCTTTGCAAGAAACCAACAAGAAATTGCTTGAAACTGTATCTAAAAAAGGTTTCTAGCACTGACTGCCAGGTCACAGGTCTAGTGGGACCAGGAAGTCACATTTGGGGCATTTATGCCATTTGCCTTTTGACTTCTGGGCAACTCTTTGCCATCCTCTTGGGGTATTTTTGCCATTTGGACTTTGATTTCTGAGCATCACTTTGCCATCTTTTGGGGACAGTCTTGCTATTTGGCTTTTGATTTCTGGGCATGTCTTTGCCGTTTGTTTGATTTGAAGTGTGACTTCCAGCTGGTGAAGTTCTGGTTTGGTTTGGTTTGGTGAGTTTGGTTTGGTTACTTTGAGTGTGTACAAACTGGTACAAACTGCTTGAGGTAAAATGGCAAGTGCTTTTGTTATGCTCCGAGTCCAAGTCCCCAAATAGACTGAGAGAACAAGTCCACCAAAGTACTGCAAAAGCAAGAAGGGAGTTTATTGATTACTAACTCGAGTTAGGGCTCCCCTGCCCCCTCCAACACAGTGGAGTAAGGCAAGAGGGCCCCGAGCCCTGAATTACAGCAGTATTTATAAACTTAGAACAAAGAAAGGGAGTTGGTAAGGGCGGATTGGTTGCAAGGGTCTCTTGGCACCTACTGATTGGCTAGATTCCCACACACGTGGGCTTTCTTAGGGGCTTTTTCCTATTGGTCAAGCTACGCTGTCCGTGGGACTGCCCAGGGCCTCAGCTTTCCTAGAGACCTAGCCTGCCCCTTAGATCCTGTCCTGGCTCCAGTTAGGCCCTAACATTCCCCCCTGTCTTCAGCTACATAGAGGAATCTTCCCCTAGGCAAGGAGTGGTATTGTTGCCTCAACACAAATAGTTGTACTGAGTGAACTCGTTCTCTAATGAAGATCACCAGCTTATTAATAATGTAGGGCCCAAAGGTGAGGAGTATTAGGAGGATAATGAGCGGCCCCATTAGGGAGGAGAGTAGGGTGGTCAACCAAGGAGATTTATGGAACCAGGATTCAAACCACCCCTGCTGGGCTTCTCGCTCCCTCTTCCTCTGAGCTAGCCCCTCTCTTACTTTTGCCATGGACTCTCTCACTACCCCAGTATGATCAGCATAGAAACAACATTCTTCCTTCAGGGCTGCGCACAATCCTCCCTGCTGTAGGAAAATTAGGTCCAGGCCTCTCCTATTTTGCAGCACCACCTCAGATAGGGAAGTTAAAGACTTTTNGGTATCACATGAAGACAGTTGGCTTGTGGGAATAAAATGATGGTGGAAAAAAGAGTGTTGATGAAAAAGTCTCCATATTTACCCTAACAAAATTCAGGAATTATCTGACACCCCCCCAAAAAAAACAGATTTTTCTGAAGCCTTGTTTAAATAAACTATAGAGATGGTGACAACATCATGTGTAAAATTATTTTATGAAAGTCAAAGTGAAAAAAATGCTCTGTAATTTTTCATTCACAGTAAAATAGCACATCACCATTTGGCTACCAGTCCATCCTTTGAGCAAGTGCTATAGACAAAGAATAATTTAAAGATTCTGCTATCTCTTGAATACCAAAGAGACAGTTTTTCAGAAGTGTGTGCTGAATTGTATTCATAATATTATTTATAGGGGATATGTTCACATAATGCACACAACTCCAATGTCCTATGATTTCTACACAACAGAAAATGTCAAACCAAGTTATTGGAAGTTCTTCAAATGACATCTCTCTCTCTATTTTTCTTCTGTTATCATTAAACAGGGAAGGCCATGGTAAAATTTCAGTATTTGCTGTCAAAATGGCTTTAGCCACGTTGTGTGGAGGGAAGATCATGGACAAATTAAGATGTAAGTTACTCTCTGCATCTCTCTCTGCTCACCCCTCCTATATGCCGCGTTTTCCTCCACCCACTTCCAACCAGATTCCCCTGACCATTCGTGACTTTCCTCATCCTAGAGAGTTATTTGAAATGTGATGCTCAATGTAATGAACTAATGTACAGAGCACTGAGCTTGTCCAAGTCTATTGATTTCTACACTGTGGCCATGGCGTGTGCAGGCAGTAGATTAGCAACGTGAGCAGCAGCATCTCTTTGGTGAAGGTGTGGGTACCACCTGTAATACCTTAGCAGGTGTGATTGTTACCCGGGAGCACCCCAAAGGTGATCTGCATTATGATTCTATTGCCATGGGCCAATGTCTGCAGTGACTAAAGGCACATATGGAAATGACTTCTCAGATTCATTTTCCAGATGAGCAAGCTCTCTTTCAGCAACTGTCCCTGGTTGCCTAGGGAAATGTAATTTTAATTCACAAGAAAAGGAGAATGGTCTTTAATATTATTATCCCTGCCTTTGAGCAGACTCAGGGGGGTTCAACTTTGGAAAGAGCATAATTTGGAATCTGAGCCACTTTCTTCTGGTTTTCTCTGCTGGTTCAATTGAACTGACTTATTCCTAGACATTAAGTCACTGGAAATATTCAGAAAAAAAAAAGAAAAGAAATATAATGTTCATTGATCTTTGGATTTTTATCCTAAAAATATTTTCATCTTAGATAAATGTCAATGGGGTGAATGTTCTCCTTCTAGGTATGGATTATTATTATTTACAACCTGTTAAGTATCACCAGTTAGACTGTTCATGATACCAAGATAAAATATACATTCTCTCCTGTTCATGGTACAAAACTGCCTCACAAGTTAAGTCCATCACCATAGGAGATGAAGGCCATTTAGGAAACCTTCTTTTTTCAATCATCTCAAGCCAAAGTTCCCAACACATTTCCTCATTCTTCTCAGCCATTGAGTGCTGTTCAAATCACTGGGCACTTGAACGGTTCCAAGGCAGATATTGACAGGGTGTAGGCAGAAGAATTATATGCAGAAACTATAGATTCTAAATGAACTGATTCCGATAGAGACATGATAGCTAAAGTGCCCTGAGTGATTTTGAGCCTTTTTGTACATTTTGTCACTAAATGTGGTAGTTTTTTAACCATCAAAACAGTGGGAGTTTTTTGGTTAGTTGGCATGTTTTCAGTAAAGAAGCTGAGACTTGGAGAATTAATCACAGATGGTACCATGAATTGAACCCTGACTTTTTTCCATACCCCAGTTGCTCTCAAACTTTAGTATGTGTGAAATCACCTGGAGGACTTTTCAAAAATACATTTCTGGGTCTCATTCCCAGAATTTCTGATTCAGTAGGCCTAAAGTGAATGGGGGTTAGGGCAAGAATTTTCATTTCTAACTAGTTTAAAATTCTGTATATGTGACTATTTTGAAGAAAAGTTACCATGTAACCTTCTCTCTTCCCCTAAGTATTATGAGTCTGAGTTATAATGCCCTATGAGAAAGCATACTCTCTTAGGAACTGGAAGCCTCAAGTTACAGGCCCAGCTTTGTGAATAATTCACGAGTTATCCTGTGGAAGTTATTGCTTCTTTAGTCCTCAGCTTCCTTCTCCACCCTAAATTTGGGGATCTTGTTAGATACCTGTAGGGTCCCTACTGGCTGTAATCATCTGTGACTCACAGAGCCTCTAGGCTTTTTCATCAGCCTGTGGTGTGTCAGCTGCTGAATGTAATCTCTTGCTTCTTGATGCACTGAGGAAGAATAAAGAAAAATACAGGAATAAAAACTTTTTTTCTTTGGCATTTCCCCAGACATACCGCAAGAAGAGTCATGTCATTAAAGCAATGGATAAGGGGATGGTACATGGAAACCCCACATAACCACACATCTTCCCTCTCTCCCAGAAACCTTCTTTCATGGACCAGCCAAATGCAGTCAAGATTCAGAGAAGCCCGAGCAGATTCTCATAAGACCCAGTTTAGATTACCTTCGGTTCACCTGAAAGATGTAAAAAATTAAAAAACCACCCCAGTGCTTGATTGACGATAACAGATCAGTTAAAAAGTGGCAGAAAAAAGTATCCTAAAAAAAAAAAAAAAACTTTAAAAAAATAAAAATTAAAAAAAAATAACAGTGTAATCCCTAAGACATTTCCTTCAGGGTTAGGCTGGGAAGAGAACATTTAGCAAAAGGAATCAGGGCAGAAGAAATTCACAAGGGCCTTGCCTACTGACCTCACGTCACCATTGGCCACTTATGCTGAGAACAGTAGCAAAATTTTTTTTTCAAAGTCTTAAGAAACACTTCCAAATACTTATTCAATCTTAGGTATGTGGACAAAAGGATTTTATAATAAAATAAGGAACCCAAAGCCAGCGCTCTCTGACAGCTTAGAAGAGTGGGATGGGGGTTCCAGAGGGAAAGGATATGTGTATACCTAATGCCATGTCATGTTGATATATGGCCAAAAAAAAAAAAAATCACAGTGTTGTAAAGTAATTATCCTCTAATTTAAAAAATTAAATTAGAAAATAAGTTTGATGAAAACTAAGAAGCCAGGTTTCTATATTTCAGAACTCCTCAGAGCCTCTCGTGAACCCAGTTGATTCTGTGCCATCAAGGACCCAAATGCCTTCCATCTTTCTACTTGGCTTTCCTCTGTGTCAGATGTTATTCTTCTTCTGAGGGTAAAGGGGAGTACAGCAGTTTCAGGAGTCACACCCACTCCAGAGGTCCCTGGCCCTTAAGTCTCAGGGCCAGGGTGGCATCACAGACCAGTTACTATATCGGTTCCTGGAGAGGGGAAAGGAATGCCCGTGATGGTCATGGAATCTTCCAGTCATTCTCACCTCCAGGACTGAGAAGGGCCTCTGCTGTCCCTTAGCCCAGGAAGAAATGTGGGGCCAATAAAGATGGAGGGAAAGGTTGTTACATCAGCAACAAACAACATTGGCACAATTACAAAACTCAGGCTTCAACTAACTGTTTGAGCAGATATTTGCCAGTCGTTGAAACCCTCAAAATTCTCTCGCAAGTCCAGTTATTTAAAGCAAACAATATATTAATAACTACTGCAGTGCTGTTTCCTCACTCTATCCCATCATTCACCAGACACCCATGATCAGTGAGCAAAGCATACACACTCTCCAGTGGCCAAAGTCAATCCTCTGCAGCTTAGTGAAAGAAGTCACAGATGCATAAGTCCCACTGGAAGAAAACTGTGCTGTCTAGTCTGCAAAAATAAGCTGCAGGGACTTCTCTTGTAGTCCAGTGGTTAAAACTTAACTTGCAATGCAGAGGGGTGAGCGCAATCCCTGGTCAGAGAGCTAAGATCTCACATGCCCCCAGGCCAAAAAACCAGAGCATAAACAGCAGAAGCAAATTGTAACAAATCCAATAAAGACAAAAATGGTCCCAACCAAAAAGAAAAAAAATGGAAGAAAGAAGCTGAAGAGTGTCACAAATTCTGTAGAAAAACAGATAGTGTGATCACAACATATTACGTTGCCTTCCCCCCAGCCCTGAATCACTGAGTGTGGTGTCCCTGTTCTCTGACTGAGAACACTCTTTGACTAGCTAATCCCATGAAGATAGTTTTAATGGTTCCTAGGTAAGTCAGTTGAAAGCAATTTGACCAAAAGCAATTTAGCTCAAAGCAGTTTGGTTGGTAGAACCTCTCCAAAATATGTATTAATGAGAAATGAATGTCCTTAGTCACTTTGGATAACCATTGACTGAATGGGGAAGTACGGGCAGTTCCACCCAAGATCGCCATGGCTGACTCGGTGAGCAGAATCAAGGATTTTCTTTAGTCTTTTGCTGGTTTCCATTTAGTCATAAAACAGGCAGAGTAATACTGTTGTAATAAGCATTGCTTTATATAATAAGAAAACAAAATGAAAGGATATGGAGTGTCTCAGAATTTGAGAGATTTATTTTTCCTTCTTTAAATTCTAATTCCCTTTAAACCAGTATGAAAGCTATGCCAGTCTGGCAGTTTTTCTGTTTTTGTGCACAGGAATGAGAAAGATTTAGTTCATGCCAACTAGCCCCTTCATTTGGGGAACACAGAGCAAGGGTAATTGGCTGAAAATATTTAGAAATTTTGCAGAAAATTTGAAGCTGAGTTTTAAATATTGCTTTAAATGCATTAAAAGGGACAAGAACCCCACTTGTTGTACCCGAGTTTCCAATACTCAGGGCCACCAGGAGCAACAAACAGGGTGACCTTCAGGTACCCTTAGGCAGCAGAGCGTGTGAGGGCGCCCCCTGCAGGCGTGGAACACAGAGCCCTATACGTAAAGTGACCTAATGTAATATACTCCTTTTCTGTCAAAATATCTTTGATCCGATTATTGCTGTTAAGGATCTTAAAGATTTCTTAATCCAGTGGCATAAGCCTGGAATGTCAGGTGCTGTTCTAAAGCTTCTGAAGAGGGCTTGTCTTATATAAAAAACTATCATTATGGAAAACACCTTGTATTTCCTGAGTTTCTATTAATGAATGGGTTGTTCTGCCTCCAAGCCTATCCGCAGGGTAATATTTCTAACTCATTGGGCTGCCTTTAATTCTTCGGTATCTTTCTCATCACTCATTGTCCTGTACACTTGGCCTGCAAGCCCCCTTTGTAAGAAAATCTTCCCTGACTTGCTCCTCCCTGCAGGAACCCTGTCTCTGAGCTCCTGCTGCACGCTGTACACCCCACTTTCCTCTGCTCACACCACCTTGTTACCAAGTGTGATGATGTCCCTTCAGCCATGATATAAGCATGTTTCTGTCATCCCCAGTAGACCAGGACATCCCGGGGGCAATAGCTATGTCCTGGTTTCCCTGTGTATTCATGGCTTAGCACAATTTCACATGTTTATTATGTGCCAAGTTAATTTTCGTTTAACAAATCCATGAATGTAAGTTCTTCTAAGGTAACATTGTGTGGAGCTGTAGGAAGCACACAGGTAATTTAAAATATGATTTGGAACCCTATAGAACAATCCTATTGGGGAGGCAGCATCTAAACATACCAAGGTGAGTGGCAGCAAAGTGTGATATGAAATCAACAAGAAAAAGATACAACATTTCTGTACTGTATCGTAGGTGCCAAGCATACATCAGTGTGCTTTTCATCTAGTAACTAGTTTATTCCTTGAAATAGCATCCTATATTATATAGATATACATATATTTCATGTTATAAGCATATTATATGCATCTGCATGCATATATACATATATATAGAGAGAGACAGAGGTCTCCAAATTAAGGTACAAACACGTACCATGTTGTGCCCCTCATTTCTTTTTAAAAACCTGACTGGCCATTAACAGCCACTTCACTTTAATCTCAGTGAATAGCCCTAGTTTGGCTATTACTTAGTAGAATTTCATCAGTACAAATGAGTTTAATATTAGCCTCACATTTGTGAAAGGTCACTGTTGGTGCCCTTCAAGTTTGACTCTAGTTAGAAATGTTTAAATTATTTCAGTGTGGATTTGAAAAGCCTAACCTCCTACTCAAAAATGTGCCCTGGCCTAGAAATCCCAGTTCTAAAAGATCATCAGAATGACAAAATTATAAGTAGCCAAACTGTCCCCAAATAAAAAAGATGGCAGTTCTAATAAGAAAGTTCATTTACTTCTTCAAGGCTTCTTTTTCCTCCTTTGGATTGGAATTCTTGTGTTTCTTTATTTGCAATTACATAAGAAGGTTTTGGTTTTGTTGTTGGTTTTTTTGTGTGGGGGAGTTTTTTTGTTTGTTTTTTGTTTTTTTTGCTCTTGGCAACTTCTATTTTGACTAGTTATAATGAAACAAGATGAAATTCACTAAGGAAACAACATTGTGAAAATGAGTGAGAACATCATTAATTTGTGTTGCTCGTGTAGAATATCTGTAGCTTTATAACTGATTAACTATTGGAAGCACAATAAAAATCCTTTGTAAGTGGAGTATTAAAAAAAAAATGACAGCCAGTTCACATCCTCAAAACATAATCTAATAAAAGCCTGTAATATGCTGAACATCTGACTGGGGTATGAAACAATGTCCCCAGATTACATTTTGACCTTGAAAAATTAAGTCCAAAATGAACAGAGGTAGCATGTTGACTTTACAACAGTTTATCCCAGCAGCTGTGCTGGCCTCGTTGCAATCCAGCACAGTGACACACCACATAATAGCCAACCCTTTTCTTCCAATAGTGATTTCCACAGAGGAATTACAGAGTACTTCAGTGCACATAGTGGCAAAAACTGAAGAAAAGAGGTCCAATAAAGCTAGCAGCTCTGCTGAGAAGAATCTGGATCCTTGACTTTACCTCACTGAACATCGGCAAGGGCAGGCTTCCTCTTGACTGCATGAGGCAAAAGACCCTTCCCTGTAAATCAGTTGCCTTCCACCCAGAACACTATGATTTATAGGAAGTTTTCTGCTTCTGTGAGAAGTTAATCAAGTGCTCTCATTGCATCCTTATCCCTATATGTCTTTCATTTTACAATATATTATACCAAAACCCAAAAGTTTTAGTGACACTATGCCAGTCTCCCCTCTCCATGGAATTCTCCAGGGAATAATACTGGAGTGGGTTGCCATTCAGTATTAGTGCCCAGAGAATCCCATGAACAGAGAAGCCTGATGGCTACAGTCCATGGGATTGCAAACAGTTGGACACGACTAAGCAACTAACACATTCATAAACAGGTAAATAGCTACCTTGCTAGATATGCACAAACCCTAACATTATAGTAAAATTTTCATTGTGTATTTCAAAAGAAGCCAGCATATTTCTCACATATACAAAAATTCCTCCCATTGAGTATATATATGAGTTGATAATTGACCTCAAACTAAAAATGAGATGTTCTCTGTCCTATCAAAATATCCTAATTTTATCCAAATTGCTAGTTAATGCTATGTGCCAAAATCATCTACAAAAAGATACCAGAGAAAACACTATGCCAAGACTATCTCAGCATAAAAATTAGCTTTCATATTATTCTTTCATAATAAATTATATGTTTAATTTCTGCCATATTTTTTGTTATCTACAGTAGACATGTTGAGCTAAAACAGTGGAAAATCTTTATGTGATGAATAAATATCTTTCCTTTTCCATCCATCAGATATTTTCTCAATGATTTCTGACTCCAGTGGGGTGATGGTTTATGGACGATACGATCAGTTCCTACGGGAAGTTCTCAAGCTACCCACGGCAGTTTTTGAAGGTCCTTCATTTGGTTACACAGAACAGTCAGCGAGATCCTGTTTCTCTCAACAGGTAGGAAACAGCTTGTTTAAGGAAGTATCTCTCTGTGGGTGCTCTCTTGTGTGTCATTCCAAGTCCCTATTTCTTCATCATAACCTGTAGTGCGTCTTCCCACTTCTGACAAACGACCTCTGAGTCCGTAACTGAGTGCAGCACATCTGGATAATAATCGGTGGTGCTTCCTGACCTTGAACCAGCATCGCGCAGAATTCTTTATTTGCACTGTCTAATTTAATCTCTACTAACAATCCTATTGGCTTCCTTGGGGGCTCAGCAGTAAAGAACCAGCCTACCAGTGCAGGAGACATGGGTTCAATCCTTGGGTCAGGAAGAGGGAAATGGCAACCCACTCTAGTATTCTTGCTTGGGAAATCCCATGGACAAAAGAGCCTGGCAGGCTACAGTCCATGGGGTTGCAGAGTCAGGCACAGTTTCGCGACTAAACAACAACCATCCTAACCCTCCGAATCATTTGTTATGACCACACTATCTAAATGGCTGAACTGTCACTTGGCCTCACATAAAACCCAAGTCTGACCCAGGACTAAGTTTCATCAGTGTTTAGCAAAGGAGACAAAAAAGAATCTCTGCACATGCCCTGTGGGATCTAGGAGGCCCTAAGTCATCCACTAAGTTGGGGTTCAGAGCCACATGTCTTAATTGGGCATGGAGCAAGTCAGCTGAAGGAAGCAGCATGGTTTGGAGGGCTATCCATGTCTTTATCTGTCCAGTCATGTGGAAAATCGACATGTCTAGAACTATTCTCCAGCACAGCATGGTAGAGGTTTAGAAATCCATAAACTGAAGGTTTGTTTACAATTTTTAAAAATCCAAACTTTATAAGCAAACAGTGCTTACTGCTGCTGCTGCTGCTGCTAAGTCGCTTCAGTCGTGTCCAACTCTGTGCAACCCCATAGACAGGAGCCCACCAGGCTCCCCCGTCCCTGGGATTCTCCAGGCAAGAACACTGGAGTGGGTTGCCATTTCCTTCTCCCATGCATGAAAGTGAAAAGTGAAAGTGAAGTCGCTCAGTCATGTCCGACTCTTAGTGACCCCATGGGCTACGGCCCACCAGGCTCCTCTGTCCATGGGATTTTCCAGGCAGGAGTGCTGGAGTGGGGTGCCATTGCCTTCTAGCAGCCACCAAACAGCTGCATTTACTGTCCAGCTAGAAAACCTCATCTCTCTGTTTACTTGGTGCTCTAAGAGGTCAGAAATGCCTCAGGCACCCCTGTAGGTCAAGGATGTATATAGAGTCATCAGTGTATCCATACACTCAGTAAGGGAAGGGATAGTTTGATACACTAAGTATCAACTCTACTCCTGAGAACCTCACCCAGGAAGCCTTGCTGACCTTTCCCATGCCCCTGCCCCCAGGCTGCATGGCTACCTGATCTCTGGCCCCAACTCAGCATGCTCCTCTTTCTATTTCCCTTTCAAGCTGGGGACATCAGAATGGATCCATTCACCTAAGTCTCCTATACAGCTTCTTCACGCAGAACGTCTCATTGATTGCCAAGTCCTGCTAGTTTCACCTTCTCTAATTGTCTCAGGTCTCTTTCCTCATCGTCCTTGATTGCCTGGCCTCTTGCATTAAACTTCAGACTAAACTGTCCTCTGAATTTACTTGTTTGTTTGNCTGGCCCCAACTCAGCATGCTCCTCTTTCTATTTCCCTTTCAAGCTGGGGACATCAGAATGGATCCATTCACCTAAGTCTCTTACACAGCTTCTTCACGCAGAACGTCTCATTGATTGCCAAGTCCTGCTAGTTTCACCTTCTCTAATTGTCTCAGGTCTCTCTCCTCATCGTCCTTGATTGCCTGGCCTCTTGCATTAAACTTCAGACTAAACTCTCCTCTGAATTTACTTGTTTGTTTGTACATTTGTTGATTTCAGGTAGCCCATTATAGAAGCCTCAGGAAATACACCAATGCCTCAGAGTATTTCTCATTAAAAGTCAGCCACAACAATAGGACTTTTTTAATCTAATGGGATTTTATCTATTCAAGAAGAGTTATATAGGATGTTGCCATTGCTCAAAGTGAAGTATCCTAGAGATTTCTCATTATATAATCTTTTACACATCCTCAATGATGAGAAATTTATATATGCTGAAATCATAGCGTCTTTGTTTTACTTCCAGGAGTGATTTTAAGCCAGTATGATGAAAGGTCAAAATGGATAAAACCATGTGAAGTAGAAATAGAGGCAACATAAATAAATAATAAGGCCAGTTTGTTTTTGTGTTTCATAAACTGGCTATAGCAGCAGCTTGAATGATGAAATTCCAAAATTGTTTTAATTGCTTCGTTGGAAAGTCACCCCAAGTGATTGTTTTAAAACACAGTATTATTTTAGACATATGAATTGTAGTAGCTTTATAAAAAGTACTGTCTCATTCCTTATGCTTTATATAATTTCTCTTTTAATAATACTGCTAGGAACGTCCCTGGCAGTCCAGTGGTTGAGATTTTACCTCCCAGTGTAGGAGGTGTGGGTTTGATCCCTGGTCAGCAGCTAAGATCCCACATGCCTCATGGCCAAAAAACCAAAACATGAAACAGAGCAATATTGTAACAAATTCAATAAAGACTTTAAAAATAAAATTATTAACAATAATAATGTGAACAACAATCCTATAAAAGCTTAAGTTATTTAGTTTTATGAGGTGTGTGTATGCATAGTGTCTCAGTCCTGTCTGACTCTTTGCACCCCTTTGAACTGTAGCCCACCAGGCTCCTCAGTCCATGGGCTTCTCCTGGCAAGAATACTAGAGTGGGTTGCCACACCCTCCTCCAGGGAATGTTCCGATCCAGTGATGGAACTCGCATTTCCTGTGTCTCCTGTATTGCAGGAGGATTCTTTACTCACTGAGCTATCAGGGAAGCCCAGTATTTTGAGGTAAATAACTAAATATATCTACCAATAAAAGCATTAATAAAAGGAGACCAAGAGTTATTTTTTTAAATTACAAGGACAAGTATAAGATTTAAGCCTTGAAAATTTATTATAGCTCTTCAGGGCTGATTTCTTATCTAAAAAATATAAAACTATCCCATCCACCTTGATATTCTAATTCAGATTTTTAAGTAAAATAGTTACTCTGCATGTAAATTAGGGATGGGGGAGCCTGATGGGCTGCCGTCTATGGGGTCAAAGAGTCCGACACAACTGAAGCGACTTAGCAGCAGCAGCAGCAGCAGTATACAACTAAAATATCATGTATTAGTAGAACTTCTTTGGAGAAGGAAATGGTAACCCACTCCAGTATTCTTGCCTGCAGAATCCAATGGACAGAGGAACCTGGCAGGGAACAGTCCATGGGGTTGCAAAGAGCCGGACACGAATGAGCAACTGAACAACAGCAAGCTTTACAAAGCTGTGTGTCCCTGGACTCCAAAGCAACTTCCTCTGCCAGCATTCCTGAAACATTCTGTGAAATTTAGTGATTCTAGACCTGAAGCAATCAAGGAGTCTTTTTTTTCCCTCCCCACCCCCGCAAAATAGAACTTCTTTTGTCATTTTGAAAGAAACTTATGGATAAGATACATTTATTTTCTACATCAGAAAAGTCCAGGATAATGACCCAGAAGCCAACTAAATTGTCATAAAATATATATATATAAAGAAAGGAGAGAAGATATTTTTTTTTCCTTTAAATCCTTCTAACAGGGAGGGGAAAGCTCCCTCCAAACAGGATTTACTCCTAATCTTGTATAGCAGAACCATTCACATTAGCCACAAAATATTTAATTTTTATGGAAGTTGAAGAAGTTAGCTGTTCTACACATTTAGAAGACTGATTTGGAAATTGTAGAGCTTGCTATGATGTACTATTGGATAAAATTTTATGATGAATGCCTACTCCCCAGTTTTGCTCATTTTTTTCATCCTGTCCCTCGTGTATGAAAAATGATCCTCTCGAAATTGTTTTCCCCCTTGTGATAATATTGACTCAGCCTCAGTAGAGATAATCCAGTCCTGTGTAGGCTCAACTATGAAAAGCAATTAATGTTTTGAATTCAGAACTAGTTTCGAGCTCTGTCTTTTTTTGTCTACTAGGGGTTAATTGAATGTCTTGTTTCTTCCATCTCAAATGATATTTACATAGCAGATAAGTTAAGATTATTCTCCGTTCTAAATTTTTGTGGGGTTTTTTGATGCAGAAAAAAGTCACCTTAAATGGTTTCTTGGACACGCTCATGTCAGATCCTCCCCCGCAGTGCCTGGTCTGGCTGCCCCTTCTACATCGACTGGCAAATGTAGAAAACGGTGAGTAGTTACTGCTGAGCTCAGGCAATTTGTTTAACCCTTCTCTTAACTTGAAGTAACATAATTGATTTACAATGTTGTGTTAGTTTCATGTGTACAGTGAAATGATTCAGGTGTGAAAGTGAAAGTGAAGTTGCTCAGTCGTGTCCGACTCTTTGCGCCCTG
>SJYW01027430.1:0-10900 GCA_006410735.1 Raphicerus campestris | reverse complement strand
AAGACGCAGACCCCATGCACGTGCGCATGTGCACGTGTGAGCAGGTGTGTCTCCATGTCTGCGAGAATGCAGCGCTATGTGCATTCGTCTTGTAAACAACAGAGGAGCGGATCACAGACCCAGCAGGAAGGGCTTGGCCCGGGACGCTGGAGGCACCTACGGCGCTGGGACAGGACGTTGCCCTTCTCCCTCCGCGCCGCCCAGAGGACAGGGTTTCCACGGGAGGACAGGGCTGCTAGGGCAGGTGGGCGGCCATCAGGGAAGCCAGTGGCCGTCTTGCCGTGAGCCCGTCCTGGGAGCCTGGCCCTGTTTCCTGGCGCCATGTCCAGTGGAGTTCATGAGCCCNGGGTTTCCACGGGAGGACAGGGCTGCTAGGGCAGGTGGGCGGCCATCAGGGAAGCCAGTGGCCGTCTTGCCGTGAGCCCGTCCTGGGAGCCTGGCCCTGTTTCCTGGCGCCATGTCCAGTGGAGTTCATGAGCCCACTACACTCCTTCCAGCTGCCTCTAGCTCTGAGCCTGCCGTTGCGCGCAGCCATGGAGAAAGTGAAAATGATCAGCTCGCATCACTGGGAGAGCAGGTGTGGGGGCCGCAGGGGAGGCAGGCCCGACACCAAGCAGGCAGGCTCCCTTCTGCCCCTCCCTCCCTGCTCTGCGCTCTTGGAGCCTGGCATCCTTGCCCTGCATCCTGCAAGCTTCCGGGTGTGGCCAACAGGGGGCCGGCGAGAGCTCTGCAGGGGAGGGGGCCAGGTGGTGACTCCGCTGCACCCCACTGCGGATCAGGAAGTGGCCACGTTTCCTGGAGTCCTTCTCCCATCGCCAGTGCCCAGTCAGGTGGGAAGGGTCCCATCCTTGCTGTCCTGGGGCTTCACCACCCTTTCTGACTCCCCGCAGGTCTCTCAAACTCCTGGTCTGCGCCCTCTGTAGCTGCTGGGACCTGGCTGGGGGAGACCCATCCTTGATTCCCACTGAGCTGAGTCTCAAGCCCGTGGTTGTCGTTACCCTGTTTTGTAAAGGTCACTATTGCCTTCAATTTTCTCTTTTATGTTTTAAACTGACACAATTCCCCCAATTAATGTATTATATTAAAGATTAGACTTTAATAATCTAGTATTTTATTAATATATATTTAATATTTAATGCTAACATTTTATGAGGCGTTCTCAGTCGTATTACTCTAGTAAATTTTGCTAATAAAATTAATTCTTTTTTTCTATTGTACCTTTTGAATAGTAAAGATTATGGTGGAGTAAAAATAATTGGATTTCTTTGGGGGAAGTGATGAGAAAAGATTTATTTCTCGGGAAATGATTTGCCCTCTGTATCCTCCTCCAATTCCCTAAACCTCTCGTAGGCGTCTCAAGTCCCCCAAACTGGCCCTGAAAGGCAGGTAACGCATACCTGCCGATGCTTCTTTGTTGATTTAAAAAATTTTAGAATTGGGGAAACCTTACAGAAAATCTAAGAAGCCCTTAGTTTTACAGGTAAGAGAAGAGCAGCCTCCATCATTCCACAAGCAAGAGGTACCTCTGCTGGGAAACCTCTCTTTCCTCCTCACCTCCTCCCTACATGTGTAAGGCAGCTGGCGCAAACCTTTGCATAGTCTGGTCTCTGAATTAGTAACTCTGTCACATAGCACACTGGAATATGCATGTTGCCTCAACGTAGATGGAGCCTCGGCTCCTCTGCCTGTGGGACTATTTGATGTGCTTCTTTTCATCCTCCTTTCTCCTACAGGAGGGACTTTCCATGGGTCCATGTGAGGACCAGAGCGTGTAGACACGTGATGCTCACGAGTTCCCAGCAGAAGGTCCCCGGATCGTGGTGGGGGTTCTGCACGTCATCTTGAGATCTTGGGATCTCTCTGCCCCAGAATCTGGGACCGTTGTGCCCTCCTCCCACTCTGTTCAGCACCCCTTCCCCAGGTGGAATCCCACCCAGAATCGAGGGGAGATCCTACATGATATGGAACTTTTCCTCTCTCACCCTTATCAAAATTTCCTTACCCTGGGGGCTATCCATTCTATTGAGTTATCAGGCAGAAAAATGTCCTAGCATTCAGCGAAGACTTGGAGTTGGGAATTCGGACAAACTAGCATCTTGTAAGGTGATACTGATGACAAAGTCCTTACTGTGCCAACTCTCTGCCAAGTTGTTAGGTTAAACGAGAGCCACGTCTCTAGCGATGGAAGGAGCGGGGCACAGCCACTGAGTTGGGGAGGTGGATCGTTTACACATTTCAGCAGTCCTGCGTCTGCATTTCCTGTGCGTGCCCCAAGTCACTTCAGGCATGTCTGACTCTTTGCAGTCCTATGGACTGTAGCCCGGCCAGGCTCCTCTGTCCGTGGGATTCTCCAGGCAAGAGTACTGGAGTGAGCTGCCTTCCTCCAGATGATCATTCTGACCCAGGGTGTCTCCTGCGTTGGCAGGCAGGTTCTTTACCACTAGGGCCGCACATTTCCTGTGGGTGGTGGAAAACTGAGCCTGGCCCCACCCTGCCTTCCCAGCCAGCCCTGGGGCTTTCAGATGCCACCAAGACCCAACACTTCTTCTCTGGGAGCAAGCCCGCATCCCCACACCTCTGCTTGCTCTGTCTTTTCTGCCTGGAATTTCCCATTTCCCTTTCCTTCCCCATTTTGCTTCCTTACTTAATATGTTTTTTTTTTTTTAATAATGGGTCATAAAGAAAAGAGAATCTATTTCCACCATGATTTTACACCCAACGTTAATATTTTGCACTTAGCTTAATTCTTTTTCATTGCACATTTTTTCATATTGTTTTTTTAAGAAACTTCATAATTTAATATTCATAGATGGATTTCAGTGAAGAAAAAGATTAAGTCCAGGGCCCTCAGGGTCCCCCAAACCTGGATCTGCCTTCATTCATATTACCCATGAGTTTTCCCAAGGCATTAAAATCCCTTTAAGAAGACGACCCCAGGGGTGGCAGTGTGGACCCCAGGGGTGAAGCCAAGTTTATTCCCTCAGTGCCAGCCCAGTATTCCATCAGAAATGAGAGCCAGCAGCACGTTTAGGCATTCATGTTTGTCCATATTTCTTATCATTTCCTTGGAAGAGACTTCCTGGAGGAGAATGATTCTGGAAAAGAAGAGATATATATCTCTGTTTCTCTGTGCTTGCGAATGTGTGCTAAGTCACTTCATCCCTTCTTACTCTTTGCGACCCCATGGAGTGTAGCCCACCAGGCTCCTCTGTCTATGGGATTCTGCAGACAGGAATAACATACTGTAGTATATTTCTCTGTGCTCATCAGCAAATCACTTTCCCTGATGGAGCGTATCATCAGCGTGATGACAATTCTACCCAACTCTCCCCTGGCCGATATTTACAAATAAGCATTAATATTTTAAAATTCCTGTCATGCATTTTTCTTTCTCTATCTTTATTTGATTACTTACAAGGCTGAACCTTTCAATAGCCACTATCCATTGGTATTTATATTTTGTAAAGAAAGAAAGAAAGAATGTGAAGTCGCTCAATCATGTCCTACTCTTTGCCACCCCGTGGGCTATAGCCTACCAGTCTCCTCTGTCCATGGGATTTTCCAGGCAAGAGTACTGGAGTAGGGTGCCATTTCCTTCTCCAGGGAACCTTCCCGACCCAGGGATCGAACCCAGGTCTCCCGCATTGCAGACAGACGCTTTAACATCTGAGCCACCATTCTGAGTGTGCACTTCTTTTTAATCAACATATGTGCACTTTTGAACTTCCCTGGTGGTGCAGTGGATAGNAACCCAGGTCTCCCGCATTGCAGACAGACGCTTTAACATCTGAGCCACCATTCTGAGTGTGCACTTTTTTTAAAATCAACATATGTGCACTTTTGAACTTCCCTGGTGGTGCGATGGATAAGAATCCACCTACCAGTGCAGAGGACATGGGTTTGATCCCTGGTCTGGGAGGATCCCACCTGCCACAGAGCAACTAAGCCTGACCACCACAACTACTGAGCCCAGGGGCCCGAAAGCCTGTGCTCCTCCAAAGAGAAGCCACTGCGGCGAGAAGCCCGAGCCCTGTCATGAACAGCAGCCCTGGCTCTCTGCAGCTAGGGAAACTCTGCTCATGGCGATGGAGACCCAGGCTCCAAAACCAAAAGAAGCTCTTTGATCTTTCACATTAAGTCTGTAATCCCTTGGAATACAGTTTTGTTATAGGGTGCGCTAGTGATCCAGTCTATTTTTTCTTTTCAATTTTCTCAGCATTGTTTTTGAAAGTTGACCCATTGTCTGCAATTGCATTCTGGTCAGCAGTTGGTCACCATACATGCATAGTAGTAGCAGTGATACTTGCTCAGTGTGTCCGACTCCTTAAGACCCCATTGACTGTAGCCCACCAGGCTCCTCTGTCCATGGAATTCTGCAGGCAAGAATGCTGGAGTGGGTTGCCATTTCTTTCTCTGGGAGATCTTCCAAACCCAGGGATTGAACCTGGGTATCCTGCATTGCAGGCAGATTCTTCATCATCTGAGCTGCAGGGAAGTCCCTCATATATACACTCTATTAATAACAAACCAATTTCAGGGAAAGCAAGTCTTCCCATTTGTTCTCCTTTCGTAAGATGACCGCTTTAAATTTCTGTATGAATTTTTAAATCAACTTTCCAATCAGTCCCCAAAGTCAGCCTCTGTGGAATCACTGGACTCCCACTCAGAATCCGCTGATGTGATACTAACGTGTTATCCAGTCCACAAAACCTGTGTTTTCGGTTGGCCTGTTAGCCCAGTTGTCCAAACAGTAAGTCTACATTACTCACCTCGCCTGTCGCCTCATTTAGTAAGTTTAAACATTTCTTTTGTCGATCTCCCCGTGTTAGGGTTAGTATTTCCCTGCTGTTGTTCAGCCTCTAAGTTGTGTCTGACTCTGTGCAACCCCGTGGACTGCAGCACGCCACGCTTCCCAGTCCTTCATTATCTCCTGGAGTTTGCTCAAATTCATGTCCATTGAGTCAATGATATCATCCAACCATCTCATTCTCTGTTGCTCCCTTCTCCTCCTGCCCTCAATTTTCCCAACATCAGGGTCTTTTCCAGTGAATTGGCTTTTGACATTTCTATGTTCAGTTCAGTTCAGTTCAGTTGCTCAGTCGTATCCACCTTTTGCGACCCCATGAATTACAGCACGCCAGGCTTCCCTGTCCATCACCAACTCCCAGAGTTTNATTTCTATGTTCAGTTCAGTTCAGTTCAGTTGCTCAGTCGTATCCACCTTTTGCAACCCCATGAATTGCAGCACGCCAGGCTTCCCTGTCCATCACCAACTCCCGGAGTTTACCAAAACTCATGTCCATCGAGTCGGTGATGCCATCCAGCCATCTCATCCTCTGTCGTCCCCTTCTCCTCCTGCCCTCATTCCCTCCGAGCATCAGAGTCTTTTCCAGTGAGTCAGCTCTTCGCATGAGGTGGCCAAAGTATTGGAGTTTCAGCTTTAGCCTCATTCTTTCCAAAGAACACCCAGGGCTGATCTCCTTTAGAATGGACTGGTTGGCTCTCCCTGTAGTCCAAGGGACTCTCAAGAGTCTTCTCCAACACCACAGTTCAAAAGCATCAGTTCTTCGGCGCTCAGCTTTCTTCACAGTCCAACTCTCACATCCATACATGACCACTGGAAAAACCATAGCCTTGACTAGATGGACCTTTGTTGGCAAAGTAATGTCTCTGCTTTTGAATATGCCATCTAGGTTGGTCATAACTTTTCTTCAAAGGAGTAAGCGTCTTTTAATTTCATGGCTGCAGTCACCATCTGCAGTGATTTTGGAGCCTCAAATTTTAAAATAACCCTGCAAATGATAACTTTAAAATTTGCAGATTTCGCTTAATGGAACTGTGTAACTATATATAATGACTTTGTGTATTAACTGTCTTCCTAGAAAAAGTTTGAGGGTCACTTATTAACTTATTAATTCATCTAAAAATCCTTCTGGGTGATTGATATACACAATCATTTATTAATTAATTTTTATTATTTTAAAAAATGATAGTTTTGTTTCTTCCTTTCCAGAGAATTTTTCAACTTTTCTGTCTTTCCAGGTGCATTGGTGAGAAATTTCAGTACCATTTGCAAAAGAAATGGGGGTAGTGGGCATCTTGACGTGGCTCTTCATCACTTAGTCTTCTAAATGATTTTTAGAACAATTGTTTTCAACCTAAATAACACTCCACTGAAATTTTATTAAGGATTGCACCTAGGCACCTGTAATAGTAATATGTATAATCTTCACAACAAGAAGCAAATAATTCCATTTATTTATGTCATTCTAGAAATGCTATAACATTTTCTTCTTTTGGTATCAATGTATTCCTTACAAGTATAATCTTAAGTTGCTCCTTTTTTTTTCCTGGCTTTACTTTCTAATATGAGAGGGATATAAATTCCCAAGTATATTCTAGCTAGTTGTTGCTATATTTATAAGGCTGTTAGTGCTTGTATATTTGCTTTGCACATTCCTAAAATTTTATTATGTTTCCCACTTGATTCTTTTGAGTTTTCTAAGTTAACTTAATTTTTTTGGCAAACACATTTTTGTCTTCTCTTTGCAACAATTACACCTCTTAGATCTGATATATGTAGAAAAACTTATTTTAAAAACTTTCAAGTGATTTAAGTCTCTTACTATTCTTATGTCATTTATTGATATTCCTAACGTTATCAAACATTTGCTTATACGGTTTCTGTCCTTTGAAACCCATTCAGGTTTCTTTAGGGTTTTTTCTGGGACTCTGTGTATGGCCTGTATAGGTATTTGTGTGTGATTAAACTTGCTAATTTACTTAATTAAATCCTCTATAGATTCATATTTGTTGTCTACTTGGTTTTCCAGTGCTGGAGAAATTAGATTAATGCTTCCCTCTCTGACTGTGGTTTCATAAATTCATTTTTATTTATAATTATTTTCCTCAAACAGGTTGATTTAGCTATTAATGTTTACTGATTATAGGATGATGACAGTTTTTCCTTCTCAGGCTATTTAAGTTGTTACCACTGTCATATACTTATTTGCCCTATTTAAATCTTTCTGCCTTGAGTTATACTTTCTCAGTTAAGACTAGTGCTACCCTGACTTTTCTTTTTGTTAACATTTGATTGTTTGATTCTTTACAGATGTCTTTGTCATTTGATTTTAGCGTGCGTGCTTACACAAAGCTATGCTGTGTGTAATGAGTGTTTGCTCAGCTGCAAATCTTTTAAAATAAAGTGAATCAGTTACAGTTATCATCACTAATATATTTTGGCCTTTTTCTCTGTCCCCTATCTTTTGATTTGTTTTCTATTTGATAATAAAACTGAATTTTAGTTATTTTGGTTAAACTCTGGCCACACCCCTCAGCATCATGGAGCAAGCTCCAGGAGTTGGTGATGGACAGGGAAGCCTGGCGTGCTGCAGTCCATGGGGTCACAAAGAGATGGACATGCCTGAGCAACTGAGCTGAACAATCCCACAGCAGCCCTTGGGTTGCACTGGAGACTGATAGCTGCACCCACTGCCTCCAGCTGAGCTGAGACCTTGGGAAACGTGAGTCTGGGGACAGCCTCTTGCCGTTTCTCTTCGGACTGTGCAAGCACCACGTGAAATCCCTATGGTGCTCATAGCAAGTGCTTGAACCTGTGAAACTTCTCCTTTCCCAGGATTGTTGTCTCACCATTGGGGAATTCTGGGCCATTTTTAATGAAAGCAACAAGAACAGTGTTAATAAAGTCAGCATTGTCTCAAGAACTCACCCTTATTTGCTGAAAGACAATGGCAGAACTCCCTGCTCGGCTAAGGTAAAGCAGGCTAACGTACATTTACATCAATTCAACCTGATCTTTGTGGTTAATTATAGCATGTTTTTCACTAGATCGCTTCCTACCCACCAAGTATTGGGCCGTTCGTTAGAAAGAAAAATCAATTGAATATTCTTTGGAAGTACTGGTGCTGAGACTGAAGNGGTAAAGCAGGCTAACGTACATTTACATCAATTCAATCTGATCTTTGTGGCAGGCTAACGTACATTTACATCAATTCAATCTGATCTTTGTGGTTAATTATAGCATGTTTTTCACTAGATCGCTTCCTACCCACCAAGTATTGGGCCGTTCATTAGAAAGAAAAATCAATTGAATATTCTTTGGAAGTACTGGTGCTGAGACTGAAGCTTCAATACTTTGGCCACCTGATATGAAGAGCTGACTCATTGGAAAAGACCCTGATGCTGGGAAAGACTGAAGGCAAAAGGAGAAGAGGGCACCAGAGATGAGATGTTTGGATAGCATCACTGACTCAGTGGGCATGAGTTTGAGCAAACTCCAGGAGAGAGTGGACAGAGTCTGGCGTGCTGCAGTGCATGGGATTGCAAAGAGCTGGACATGACTGAACAACAACATAATTTAATTGAGAAGAACAACTCAACACGTGTAATCAGCTCAACCTCCTCTGGGTCCTGGAGGCAGCAGAAGCTCTGTGAAAGACAGTACCAATAATTATCATTAACAAAAATCAACTTCTCTGAGCAAAATATTTGTCTGAAGGTTTTCATTACCTCATATTAGTAATTTAATGAGTCTAGCCACAAAGACTGAGTGATTGGTGTCAAGAGGTCTTTCATGTCAATTCCAACTCTGCTACCAGTTAAACCTCAATTTCCTTATCAGTACAATGGGCACAATAGTGTCTGTCTTATGAGCACCTGGGGTTTATTAAACTATATTCCACTTGAAAGTGATTAGTAAGTGATCAGACATATTGTTGACTCTCAATAGAAGCTCCATTTTCCAGTTTCCATTGTTACCCCATCTATTTGTAATGAAGTGATGGGACCAGATGCCAAGATCTTAGTTTTTAAATTCAGGAAAGCAATAATTTCTTGGTCCCATAGCTGTCTTCTCTCCATAGAACAGCACCATAGAAGTGGTGGTATATACTAACCTGCTCTTGGACACCTCCAAAGTGGACCAGGACTGGGGACTGAAGAAGGGTGCGATTGCTTTAAGTGACTGATACTAGATAACAAGGATGAGAAGCTCCCAGGCCAATAATGTGAGCTACCTGCACATCCTAAATAAAAGTATACTTTCCTTGCATCAACACAGGAACCAGAGCTGATGTAATCAAAACCTATGCTGACTATGCTGGAATTTTCATCTGGACTGAGGGATTGCATGCTAGCCTCCAATACCAACCAATTTAGACTTCTATCTGCAGAAGTAAACACAGTTTCAAACACAAAATAAACAAGATTCCAAATATTAAACTGAGGCACTGTACTAACACTCCAGAAAAATTCCAAGGACACGAAATTAACATAAAAAAGAGAGATGTAAATACTGTCCTCTGAGGGTCCTCATGATTCTCATTTCAGACAACATACACCCACACAAATTAAAAACATAATAACTCAAAAGAAAAATTGGAATTTTAGAAATAAAATATGGTATTACCAATGTAGACCGATAGGAAAGACAAAAAAGAAAACAATCCAGCTAAATAATAGAACAGACATGGCTGGAGATAAAATTAGTGAGATGGAAACCCTTGCCAGGGGATCTTATCATATTGCACTGTAGTGGGATAAAAAGCTGGGGGAGGATACAAGGGGAAAGTCAAATGCTATGAAGCACGCATGCAGATCTAGAAGCCCAGCATCTGTCTAACCAGGGCTAAGCCAGAAAAAAATAATGGAGAGAAAATGAGCAAACATTAAGAGAACATTTCTGGAAGTGAAGAATTTCTTAGATCCTGTTATAAAATGCACCCCACCTCAATGCCTTAGTGAACTTTTAGAATTGCAGGATGTGCCAGATGTTATTCTGTGTCAGACTGGCTCTTCTCAGTTCTATCCCACACACTGTGAGTGAGTGCTAAGTCACTTCAGTCATGTCCAACTTTTTGTGACCCTATGGACTCTAGCCCACCAGGCTCCTCTGCCCATGGGATTCTCCTGGAGTGGGTCTCCATGCCCTCCTTCAAGCAATTGAACCTGGTCTCTGGTATCACCTGCACTGGCAGAAGTGTGAATTGTAGGGAGTGCCAGATATTATTCCTTGACTCCTGGTATCAGTCTGGTTCTTCTCAGCTCTGTCCTGCACTGAGGGAGCTAAAATTCTCTAATTTATGTTTAGGATACTCCCTGGTCAGCAGATTTCCATTTGATGTCAGAGACTCTAGTTTGAGGGTGCTGATGAGAAACAGAAGTTGTCTCCAGTAGCAGCAATGGGCTGGGTTCTGGCAGACAGCACTTGGGGACTTCTGGAAACAGACATATGGATGCTTTGGGCTTGTGGTTGTTGCTTGGTTGCTAAGTCACGTTCAACTCTTTGTGACCCCATGGAGTGCAGTGTGCCAGATTTCCCTGATCACTCTCTCACGCAGTTTGCTCAAACTCATGTCCATTGAGTCAGTGATGCTGTCTAACATCTCATCCTCTGCCACCTTCTTCTCCTCCTCCCTTTGATATTTGTCACCATCAAGGTCTTTCCCAGCAGCAGCAAAGGGCTGGAGTGTGGGCTCTGGCAGACAGTGCTGGGGGCTTCTGGAAACAGACATATAGGCGCCTGGGGGAGTTAAGGTCATTGTGAAGCAACTCTGCAATCGCCGCCCAATCTGAAGGCTTGAAGCACTGGCAGCCCTGCTGGTCCTCTCTCTCTCGGTGGGTTTGGAGCCTTCAGTCTTCTTCATTAAGTTCCTTCCCACTTGAAATACTTAGAAAGTAACCTGGTTTTCTGACAGAACCCTAACTGATACACAAGGAAAATGAGAAAATGCTAAAAGCTAACCAAAAAAGAGAAAATAGACAAAAGTTATCGACATAAGAATTAAATAAGACTGGTGTTAAAATTCTAGCTTGCATCATGGGAGACAAAGAGATTGCTGGAGCAATGTCTTCAAAAAGACGTTTTGAACTAAGACTT
>SJYW01027418.1:0-10082 GCA_006410735.1 Raphicerus campestris | reverse complement strand
TATGATCCACCGCCCAGTATACTGGAAATAAAAGCAAAAATAAACAAATGGGATCTAATTAAAATTAAAAGCTTCTGCACAACAAAGGAAACTATAAGTAAGGTGAAAAGACAGCCTTCTGAATGGGAGAAAACAATAGCAAATGAAGCAACTGACAAACAACTAATCTCAAAAACCTTTTTTCTTTATAAGAAGATATGGATATGTATAGAAGCCAAGCTTGAGTGGAGAGGGTTCCCATAATGTAGTCTACTCTGTATCTCCACTTTCTTATTTTCCTTTCAGTCCTCAATTCCCTGCAAACTGATTTTGATATTGTCTATTTTAGTGAAACTATCCTTAATGTAGCACATAGTCTCCAAATTAATAGGAACACTTTTCAGCCCTTAGTGTATTGTACCCACTAGCTGCATTTCAAACTGTACATAATATGTGAATACTTTCATCGTAACTCTCATAAACTTCTCTCTCTGGTTTTTACTGTCATTTTAACCTTCTTGATGTGTTTCAAAGTCTCTCACCTACTCAGCTTATTTCCACTAATTTTCCCTCACAATTTCATTTTCAGCTCACTATTCTAAAGGTATATGCTCTTTCTTGGCGTGACTCTAGTTTGAACTGTGATCTGTGGGACCACCCTGTTGATATATCCAGTCCTACCCTCCCTACTGACGTTTAATAACTGTAAATGTCTTAACTGTACATATCCACTTAGGATGTGTTGTTGCTGCTGCTGCTGCTAAGTCGCTTCAGTCGTGTCCGACTCTGTGCGACCCCACAGACGGCAGCCCACCAGTGTTAGGGGCCTATATTAAACACCTGTTGGCATTTCTGCCTAGTTTGGAACATTATTTCTGAGCACTACTCCTGACATACTATTGTGGTAGACTCTGTTTGTGGTCTCCTTAATCTTAATTTCTTGTTCTATCTTACTAATAGAACTTTCATTTTATTTGGGTGTCAATGTGCCCAGATACTAAATTTAACATCAAAACAAAGCCAATGTGACGTAGGTGAAGTCTTCTAAAGATTTTAGAAAGCTTTGAATCACCTCTTCCTCCTTGTTGCTTCCTTCTTTTTCTTTCTACCTGGAATGTAATTGAAAGCTGAAGGAGGAATAGTTATTTAGCTGCAATGAGGTGGCTGTAAGGATGGGAGCAAGCATGGTAGGTTAGAAAGAAAAGCAGACTGGAACACTGCAATCTTTATATCTTCTGCACCAGCCCAGAATGTATTAGAATAATTTCAGTTGCAAATATAATAAAGTCTCAAAATAGTAGTGGTATTACAGTATATAAATTCATTTCTCTTCGGTATGAATGAAGTTGTGGTTTGACAGGGGCTGATATAGTGATTCATTAATCATTGGGCACTGAGACTCCTTACATTTTGTTGCTTATAACTTTGGGAATAAGAAGGGCACTTGGTCAAATAATCCAGTTATTATATCCACATGTAATTCGTGAACAAGAAAGGACAAAAGAAGAACACATGTCTCCTTTTTTAAATACAGAAGTCACGTAAGACACTTCTATTCAGATCCATCAGCCAGAAATTAATCATGCAGTAACCACAAAGTAGCCATACATTCAGGCTTCCCTGGTGGCTCAGCAGTAAAGTCTCCACCTGCAATGCAGGAGTCACAGGAGATGCAGGTTTGAGCCCTGGGTCAAGAAGATCGTCTGGAGGAGGGCATGGCAATTCACTCCAGTATCCCTGTCTGGAGAATCCCATGGACAGAGGAGTCTGGTGGGCTTCAACCCATAGGGTCACAACACAACTGAAGCAACTTAAAATGCACACAAAAACACACACCAAGCCATGTATTCAGCTAAAACTTATGAATGCTGTGGCAACCCCAGTTGCTCATCTTTGACTTTTTGATATGTCAAAAAAATTCCCCATTTGATTAAACATAAAATTGTGATTCAATTACATGAAGCCAAATGCAGTCCTTAATTAATTCAGAATTTGGATCTTGAAGGAGACCACGAAGAATCCCAGAAGATAAAATATGGAATTGACTAAAGGAAGAAAGTGGTGCTTTGGACAGTAAGGACTCATATACTGAATGCCCCAAAACTGGTGGTGATCATTCTGTGGAATTAGGTCAGACTGTTGTCTGTTGCATTTTAGGGGGTAGGCCACATCAATCCCCAGGCTATTAGGAAAAATGGAAGGGCAATTCAGACTACTGCAACACCAAGTGGTTCAAAATAATAATCAATACTGCTATGGTTCTTATGGGATGAGGGGGCTCAGCCAGGTGATTTTCTTATAGAGTCTTGCATGTAATTTTACGTCAGATAGTAAATGGGACTAGAGATACCTGATGTACTGACTGGTCTGGACATCCAACAAGGCTTTTCTCAAAACTTACATATCTGATGCTTTAGCTAGGTAGCTAGGGTCTGTGGATCTCTCTCTCCATGCAGCCTCTTCTCACAGCTAAATTGGACTTCCTCACAGCATGACTATCTCATGATCGTGCTTCTTACAGAGTTGTTGGCTATCCCCAGACTGAGTGTATGAAAGACCTAGCTCAAAGTTACTAGACTGCTTATAATCTACCCTTGGAAAGAATATAGCTTTGCTTCTGTCACATTCTACAATCACTGTGAATTATAGTGCCAACCCTGATCCAAAAATGGGGACTACACAAGTTTGCAAATCCCAGGAAGCATGCTTCATAAGAGTTGGGGTTCTTTCTTTGGAAAAAGAATAAAAAGAGAGTTGCTTTAGGCTGTGTCCAAAAATCTAAGTTTCATGCTGAATTTAGATACTGGAAGATTGTTTTTAAAATTGTCCTTACATTCTAAACAAATTCCATGTCAGTGGCAACCTTGACAAGAGCAAAGACTGACCCAAGCAACTTTCCTTAAGAGTCCTCTATCAAACACAGGTTTTGACTCTGAAGGAAAAGATGGGATTAATACTGTTGTCATCTAGAAAGAGGCTGTTTTAAATGTAAATTGCATAATCATGAAGACTCACCATATGTACTGGTATGGAATGACATCTAATATAGACTCACAAGTCAGGTAGCTATGTCCTGGTTTGCATGGGACAGTCATGGTTCACACCTGCAGTCCTAGTATAATTACTAATTATATCATTTTCACCCTTAAATTGTCCAATTGAAATGATAAATTATGTTTATCTTATTGTTACAAAACATAAGATACAGAATCGTGTTTATGTCAGTATTATAATACGACCTATTCAAAACCACATAAATTTAAATTTAAAGAAAAGTTATGGCCAACATTTTAGCAAAAGGGAGAACTTGTGGAAACATAATACTTGTGGAATAGGATACTTTGCATATGATAACAGTGGATGCCTGTGGAGCAGGATCAGGAAACTTCCAGTCCTGTGGCTGGAAGACAAGGGTCAGAGACTTACTTTTCTCTGTAAACCCATGTGCCCTACAAGAATTCTGTGCCTTATCCATGTATTGCCTATTTGGAAGAGCAATTTAAAACAACAAAATTCATTTTCAATACAATGTAAGTCATGCCATGAGAGCTATTACCATATTAGCTTCCATTTATTGGGTTCTTATTCTGCCAGGCACAGGTCTAACCACTGTACATACATTAGATTAATTAATTTTCACATCAAACCTGAGGTAAGTGGCACTACTATTAGCTGTGTGATTAAGAAAAGTTGCCTGATTTCTTCTATAACACTCTTTATTTTATCCTATTTATACTGTTCTTATTCCTGCTGATTCCATGATACTGCATAATAATGCTGAATGTTTGCTAAGTTTAGTGGCTATAGTAGGAAATGTTCTTTCTATATTTGAAGTCCTGAACCCTTTCTCTCGGGCTTCCCAGGTGGCTCAGTGTAAAGAATTCTCCTGCCAATATAGGAGATACAGGAAACGAGGGTTTGATCCCTGGGTCAGGAAGATCCCCTAGAGGAGGTAATGGCAACCCATTCCAGTATTCTTGCCTGTAAAATACCATGGACAGAGGAGCCTGACAGGCTGCAGACCATAGGGGTCCAAAAGAGTCGGACATAACTGAGCACGCCCTTTTTCTTGCTCAACTACTTACTACCTATGCAAACCTCAGCGAACCACTTTGTGAGAAAGGCTGGGTTTTCACCATAGAATGAAAACAAGGTGTCTTCTCACTTTACTTTGTGGTGGCTCAGATGGTAAAGGGTCTGCCTGCAGTGCAGGAGACCCGGGTTCAATCCCTGGGTTGGGAAGATCCCCTGGAGAAGGAAATGGCAACCCACTCCAGTACTCTTGCCTGGAAAATTCCATGGACTGAGGAGCCTGGTGGGCTGCAGTCCATGGGGTCACAAAGAGTCAGACACGACTGAGCAACTTCACTTTCACTTTCATATTTTATTGGCTTTTTGTGAGGATCAAATAAATGCATTCATGCCCAAGTAGGTTAAGAACCAGAATGTAGCATAGGAATTTGAGTTGCTATTATTATTAATGACCTAGTGTGACACTTCTGTCAGAAAGCCATAAATCAATAGAGATGTAACTGAAAACAATTTGAAGACCATTTTCATTTTCAGCACAAGTGGCATTTCCTCATTGCTTGTTGCTTTATATAGCCAATAGTTTTATGCATAGCAACAGCCTTGGATCAGCAAGTACATAATGAACATACTTTAAGCAGGAAATGTTAAATGATCCATGTCTGTTTTTATGAGCTTAGTCTCGATTAATTCAGGAGGTGGTTTTCTCAGTTGAAAAGAAAGCAAATGACCTCATGTCATTTACTGTACATAAATAAATTCAACATTTGATGATATAATGGCAAGATAATTTTGTGGCATTTTCTCTTAAGAAAACCTTGGAAATATTGTACAGTATTTATTTAGCTTCACTCCCTTTTCTTTCGCCTAATTTGGAAGCAGACTTTATTCCTCCTTCTCTTCCACCTCCTTCTCCTCCTCCTCCTTCTTGGTCTTCTTTTCAGGAACAAAACAAGTATGTAAAATATTGCAAAATAATGACAAAAAGTCTTACTAGAAATCAACAGAAAAAAAATAAATTGCTTTAATAAATATCATCTTTGAAAATACATGCAGAGTTTTCTAGAGGGTTTATCAAATTAAAAACTTTTCAAACTGTCATATATAAAAATGGAATTGTTAGAGAAAGGAAAGGAAAGGTAAAATATATAGCTTAGTTGCTTTTGCAGCTTTGGAAAGTTACCTGGCAGACTCCCCTATGGTTTGGTTTATTTTAGCTTTTCTTGGCTCTTATAATAGTTGAAATCCAGAAAAATCTCATAGAGACCTTTATCTCATTGGCGATTTAAAAATTCATAACACCAAGGCCTCAACAGCTTAGTTTATTTTTGCATAGAAGTTTTATTTTTCTTTTAACAGTGTCCTGTCTCCCCGCCCCCCACCCCTTATGGAATCCCTCATCCCTCCGCAGTGGCCCTCTGGGAAGCAGCTTTCTAAGGGTAGAAGAGATGTTTGAAATGTTGGGGAAAATGTGAACAACAACCCACAGGATAATCTTTATTTAGATAATTTTTATCTGGAGATTTTTAAAATGCTGACCAAGGTACTCAGTCCTATTTTCTTAACAGAAGAGTAAAGCAAGAAGGTGGAAAATGCTTAGTACACCTGCACCCTGGCTAGAATTCAACACTTCCTCTTATTTAGGGATTTATTACTTAACTATTATCTTCTATCCAGAACTCACAGAATCAGTAGGCAAAAACTTTCTGGGAGGCAATTTCTGAGTGTGGGTTTTGGAGTCAACCTGACCTCACTTCAGATATCTTGAGTATTTTTAGGCCAGAGAGTTTAGCCACCTCAGCAGAAGGAACCAGAATTTTTACCCTATCCAAAAGAAACAAAACTTCCAAACAAAAATAGTAATAACAACTGAAGCAAAATGGTCAAAATGTATGTTTACTGTAATGGAAAGAGATTGCATGTGAGGTCAGGAATCTGCCTGTAATTGCCTAGAGTAAGTATTCACAGGAGATGTGATCTTAGACTCCCTGGCCTCTTTCTTCATTTGTTCTATTGTAGTAACTACTTTTCTTGGCTGGAGAATTCCATGGACAGAGGAGCCTGGTGGGCTACAGTTCATGGGGCCACAAAGAGTCAGACATGACTGAATGACTAACCCACATACACAGTGACTACTTGCCTAACTTCTTGTGCAGATTGAACAATGGTATATCTCGGAGGTCAGCAAGGTTTTTGGTAAAGAACTGGAGGGTAAATATTTTAGGTTTATGGGGCATTATTGTTTATACTGCAACTACTCAACTGAACTGTTACAGGGTAAAAGTAGCCAGAGACAATACATTAAGTGATGTGTCTGTGTTCCCCAAAATATATATATGAACACTTGTATTTGTAGAAGTTTGTCCTGATATGCAGACAGATGTAGACTGCGACTAGTCTCCAGATGTTATTAAGGGAGAAAGTGGTTACAATATTGTGGAACTGGTGCTGGATTAGTAATTGTATATTTATACTCTCTACCTTTGAAAGACTGAGTTCTGAAGTGAGAATTAGGCAAAATTTTGAAAAGCAGGCAAAGTTTATCTTGCCTTAAAAGGGAAGGCAGGGGGCTTCCCTGGTGGCTCCAGTGATAAAGAATCCATCTGCCAGTGTAGGATACATGGGTTTCATTCCTGGTCCGGGAAGATCCCACATGCCTCGGAGCAACTAAGCCCATAAGCCACAGCTACTGAGCTCTAGAGCCTGTGAGCCCAACTACTGAGCCCACACACCCAGAGCCCATGCTCAGAAACAAGAGAAGCCACTGCAAGGAGAAGCCCACACACTGCAACTAGAAAGTAGCCTCTGCTCACCACAACTAGAGAAAGCCAAAAAGTGACAGAGAAGACCCAGCACAGCCAATAAAAAGACCCAGAGGGATAATTCTTTAGGGTTGAAACATTTTAGGCTTCACGACAGGCAGTGCAGAGGAGAAGATGTTTTTAGGGAGGGGCCCAGGATCAATGTTTCCTAGACTATACCATGCACATGCAAGCTAGTCCATATATTCACAAATAGAATTTGCAGCACTGTAAAAATGGCAGAGAACTTTCAGTCAGGAGATATAAATTTGAATCCTGGCTCTGTAACACATTCTTTCTGTCCTGAAGCAAAACAATGACATGATTATATATTTAGAAAACACAAAAGTATACTCAAAACTACTAGAAATTAGAGAACAATTCAGCAGGTCATTGGTTACAAAATTTATATGTAGAAATCAATAGTTTTACTATATACTGAGAGTAACTGGTTAGGAAATTTAGTGGGAAAAAAAGTTTTCCTTTATAACAGCAGCAAAAACAATAAATATAACACAAAATGTTCAGAACCAAAATTTTAATGTGAAAATCTTTCTATGAGGTATAGTAAAACAACAACAAAAGCAACTAAACTGAATGAAATACTTTGCTGGGAAATAACACTGTTCAGTTCAGTTCAGTTCAGTCGCTCAATCATGTCTGACTTTGCGACCCCATGAATCACAGCATGGCAGGCCTCCCTANCTCTTCACGACCCCATGGACTGTACTCCACCAGGCTCCTCCACCCATGGAAGGGGGCAAGAGTGGGTGCCAAAACAGACGGCTAGTGGGAAGCTGCTATAAGGCACAGGGAGCTCAGCTCTGGGCTCTGTGATGACCTAGAGCGCTGTGGCGGTGGGTGTGGGAGGGAGAACAGGAGGGAGGGGATACGTGTGTACTTATGGCTGATTCATGTTGTTGTACAGCAGAAACTAACACAACATTGTAAAGCAATTATACTCCAATAAAAAAAATAAAATGTTAAACACAGACAATTATGTGTCTGTAAGCTATAATACAATGAAGTTAATTTTTAAGTGACCTTTTAAATGTTTGGGAAAATGTAGTGTAACAACAGCCTGACTTCATGCTTTGGAGCCAAGAATAATTGTGCCATACCCATAATCTTCTTCTTTAATCTCAGAGAAATGTCTTAACCTCTCTGAGGATCCATTTTGTCATCTGTAAAATAGACACAATACCACCCACATTACGAGGCTGTTGTGAGGCAAAGAAATCTATATAGAATGTTTAGTTCACATAAGCATTCCACAGACTTTAGTTTTGTCTTTTCCCTTATCCTCTTATGGGTTTTCTTATATAAAAGAATTCAAAAATCATTAAAATATATTCTTTATCATGTTTCTTTACTTTAGTGGTTAGTCATAGCATTGGGACTCACCCAGTCCTTACCCACTGTAATTCTATGTTCAGTAAATTCACCCAACCAACACAGGAATTATGGTTTACCGGGGAGCAATGTTAACACTTACCACTAGGTGGCAGACCACCCTGTGTTTTGAAGATCGATTTGGTCACCAAACGTGAAGGTAAGCTATACGTTTAGGTTATGAAGTCTTGCTGTTTCCTGCTCTGTAGGATATCTGAAAGAGATATCTCCAGTTTCTCCAGATTTTTCTAACCCTGAGATTTTTTAATGTGATCCAGTCGTGTACTCAATTAAACTTGTTTCAACAGTGTGTCTAATATTTAGCAATCTCCTACAACAAATACTCTGCAAAGAGCTGGGGACCAGAGCCATGCATGGCATGGTAGCTTTTAGACTCTGTGTGTGTGTGTGTTTATTGCCAAGTGTTTCCCTATCAAGTCCTCCTATATAAATCATATAAGGAATTGCAAAATGTATCTGTTCTACTTCACACTCAAAATGCTTTGACCTGAGCAAAGCTAGAAAGAATATGACAAAGTGGACAAAAATGATTCAGATGAATTTCAAATCAACTATGGTACCTTCTCAAGACATCTGGAGTCATAGGGTAACCAATCTGTCCCAGTTTTGCCGGGACTTTCCCACTATTAGATCTAAAAATCCCACATTCCATGAAACCCTGCCTGCATGAATGCTAAATTGTTTTAGTAGTGTCTAATTCTTTGTGACCCCATGGACTGTAGCCTGACAGGCTCCTCTGTTCATTGGATTCTCCAGGCAAGAATACTGGAGTGGGTTGCTATGCCCTCCTCCAGGGGATCTTCCCGACACAGCGATCGATCCCACGTCTCCTGCATTGGCTACATTAGCCAGGTAGATTCTTTGCCACTGAGACACCTGGGAAGCCCAGCCTTTGGACTGGGCATAGGCAAATGAACGCTGACTTAGGCATGAAATTTGGGTGAAGCTGAGGCAATGAATTGGTCAGCTGCTGTTAGTAAAAGCACTCAACCACACACAGTCTTCAGCAACACCACCCTCTGCAACACACACACACACACACAAATACCCCTTGAAGGCTGAGTGTGTGGATTGCACAGCTCTGCACTCTGCTACCAAGAGCATCTGGTTAAGCATGGTAAAAGCAGACACCAGTTACATGCTTAAAATAAGTTAGGAGAGGGACTTCCCTCGTGGTCCACTAGCAAGGACTCCATGCTCCCAGTGTAGGGGGCTTGGGTTCGATCCCTAGTCAGGGAACTAGATTCCACAGGCCACATGGAAGATGGAGGATCCAGCATGTCTCAACTAAGACCCAGCACAGCCAAATAAATAAATAAATATAAAATGGCTCAGAGGTAAAGAATCTGCCCGCAATGCAGGAGACCTGGGTTCAATTCCTGGGTCAGGAAGATCCCCTGAAGAATGGCAACCTACTCCAGTATTCTTGCCTAGAGAATTCCATGGACAGAGGAGCCTGGTGGGCTACAGTCGTTGGGGTTGCAGAGTCAGACATGACTAAGCGACTAATACTTTCATTTTTAAAAAGAAGAAGAAAAACAATATCCTTCCTTTAAAAAAAGAATGTTAGGAGGATTGCACAAAGGTGGATCACCTGGCACTGTCAGACGCTGCTCAGTGCTGGGAACAAAGAGGGACAGTGGGGCAGATGAGTAGGAAAGTGGGACCCAGCCTGCTGCCCATGCTGCCCGTGTACAGCCTGCACATGGATACTGCATAGACTTCAGGGGCTGAGCCAAGTTTTCAAGGTAAACAAGGCTCAGGGCGCTGTAGCCATGGCGTTTGATTTGGCACAGGGCCAGGGCGGGAGCAGAGGCAGGCATCTCATGATAATGACTCACAGTGCCTGGGAATGGCTGC
>SJYW01027417.1:196873-233759 GCA_006410735.1 Raphicerus campestris | reverse complement strand
ATATATATATAAACCATATGCATATTCTACATACACACAGTACACACTCACATGCAAATATACATTATTTAACAGATATTAATAGACTAATCAAGGTAGTATTATTATTGCTATTACTATATCTATATTCAATATTCTATTCTACCTGACTCCTGTATTGCTGGCTATTTTTCTTTCTGTTTACTTCTAGGAGTCAGAGACTTCACTTCTTGAGATCAGATACAGCTTGGTTTCACAAAGGAGATTCTCAACCATGTTTCTGGAAGACAGCCAGTCAGTGTGAAGAAGAAGATCCAGGGTTCCATCTCCTCCCTGAGCCCCTCCAGGATATTGTGACTAGGAGAACCTCTCCCCTTCTTCTCAGGCTCCCTGCCAGTCTTGCTCTGCATGTGTGGTATAGGGCACTTTAAAATGAATCTGTAGATTTCTCCAAAAAGGAAAAATCTTTTATGCAGAAAAACAGATGATGGGGCAACTGGAGAAACAGTCATTTCTAACAAAAGTGAATTTCCAGGCAGCTGATCCCACCATGAAGCTGGCTGTCTTTATTCTTAAAATGTCATCCTTCTTTAGTCTGTAAATACCATACTATAGAGAGCACCTTAGCATTGGCTTTCGAAGGAGACAGAGACAATGTTGTATGGCAGTTTACTGTCAACCAAAGGACAATGCTTCTCTCTTGGATTTAATAGAATGGAAAGGGGGCTGGGCTGCTCCAGAGAAAGGACATGCAATCTGCCATCACTTTGTGGCTTCTTTAATAAAATGATGAGAGTTGTAGTCGTCCAAACACCAGTGTAACTTGGGCACATTCACTCTTTCACTTTCAAATGTGTGAATTCTTGGAATACGGCTGTGGCCTCCCTTTTAAACAGGTATCTGGAGGGTTCTGTGAAAGACTCTGTAGGGCCTTTTACTGCAGAATATCTCCCTAATCCAGGCCAAATCCTCCATTTCCCCATTTCATAGTCTAACACTCTTCTAAGTAAAGATGCAGTTCAGTTAACCAAAGCTTTTTTAGAAAACAAATTTCTCCAGAAATGTAAAGATTATCTTTCAATTATGAAGCATTCCTTGCTGTGACTTACATAGTCAGATATCTCTGCATTCATTATCTGGCTAATAACAGAAAACAACAATTTCTTTGTGAAGCAGGAAGTAATTTTCAGCATATAGATCAATTCTATTAAGGGCTGGTCTGAGAAGGGGGTTGATACGATAGAGTCTGTGTGGCTAAAGGACACTACTAAAGACTGATGGTGGATGTGGGTGCAGGTGGAATTTGAGAGGGAATGGAAAGCAGAGGAGATGATGAGAATGAATCAGAAAGAAGGAAAAAAAAAAAAAAAAGAAAGAAGGGGCAAGTATGAAGGATAAGCTTCTTCTATTTGGAAATTGAGCATGTGCTGCACATACACAAGAAGTTAGGGCCTGGCTTAGAGAGCAGGGCCTGGATACAGATGACCTGCGAACTAATCCCTGACCAGCTCTGTTCACCAGTTCTGTGACTCTGGGCAATTTACTTAGCTTCTCTAAGCTTCTGTTTCCTTATCTGTAAAATGAGGATGAAAGAGTGTTCACAGGTCATGGGATAGTGTTGAGGATTAAGGGGAGTAATGCATATGAGATATTTAACACAGTGTCTGGCACATGTTATGTAGCCTCTAAATGCAAAATGACTACATTTTTCTTAAAAAATTTGGAAATAATGATTATATCACAAACTTTTATTTAGAATGTGTTCAATACATATGATTTTATTCTCTAGCATTTTCTTCTAAGAGTCAGTGTTAAAACATCTATGACTAATTGAAACTTTTCACTTACCTGATTAATTTACCTAAATTAATACTTAATGCCAAAGAATGTTCAAACTACTGCACAATTGCACTCATTTCACATGCTAGCAAAGTTATCTCAACATTCTCNTTAAAACATCTATGACTAATTGAAACTTTTCACTTACCTGATTAATTTACCTAAATTAATACTTAATGCCAAAGAATGTTCAAACTACTGCACAATTGCACTCATTTCACATGCTAGCAAAGTTATCTCAACATTCTCCAAGCCAGGCTTCAACAGTTGGTGAACCGTGAGCATCCATATGTACAAGGTAGATTTAGAAAAGGGGGAGGAATGAGAGATCAAATTGCCAAATTCTACTGGATCATCAAAAGAGCAAGAGAGCTCCAGAAAAATATATTCTTTTGCTTTATTGACTATGCCAAAGCCTTTGACTGTGTGGATAACAAGAAACTGTGGAAAATTCTTAAAGAGATGGGAATACCAGATCACCTGACCTGCCTCTTGAGAAATCTGTATGCAGGTCAAGAAGTAACAGTTAGAACTGAACATGGAACGACAGGCTGGTTCCAAATTGAAAGGATTATGTCAAGGCTATATATTGTCACTCTGCTTATTTAACTTCTATGCAGAGTACATCATGCAAAATGCTGGGCTGGATGAAGCACAAGCTGGAATCAAGGTTACTAGGAGAAATATCAATAACCTCAGATACACAGATGACACCACCCTTATGGCAGAAAGCAAAGAGGAGCTAAAGAGCCTCTTGATGAAAGTGAAAGAGGAGAGGGAAAATTTTGACTTAAAACTCAACATTCAGAAAACTAAAATCATGGCATCCAGTCCCATCACTTCATGGCAAATAGATGAGTAAACAATGGAAANGTTTTTCCAGTTTTAATGTTAGAATTCAAAGGGCTCTTGAAATAATGAAGGAGAAGGAAAAACTATCAAGTAAATATTAGATATTTTTATATTAGAAGTTAATTTAAAACGCTGTAAACAAAATTAAAATGCTGGACTTCGGAGGAAATATCCATAGCGTATGTAATAAACATGTCAGATATTGGTCAGTGAACCCAAGAAAAGATGGCCAACTTCACCAAAAACGNTTCAGCCATGAACTTAAAAGACACCCTATCCTTGGAAGAAAAGCTATGCCCAACATAGACAGCTAGTAAAAAGCAGAAACATTACTGCAGAAACAAAAGTCCATCTAGTCAAAACTATGGTTTTGCCAGTAGTCATGTATGATGTGAGAGTTGGACTATAAAGAAAGCTGAGTGCAAAGAATTGATGCTTTTGAACTGTGGTGTTGGAGAAGATGCTTGAGAGTTCCTTGGACTGCAAAGAGATCCAACCAGTGAATCCTAAAGGATATCAGTCCTGAATATTCATTGGAAGGACTGATGCTGAAGCTGACACTCCAATACTTTGGCCACCAGATGCGAAGAACTGACTCATCGGAAAAGACCCTTAGGCTGGGAAAGATTGAAGGCAGGAGGAGAAGGGGACGACAGAGGATGAGATGGTTGAATGGCATCACCAATTCGATGGACATGAGTTTGCGTAAGCTTTGGGGGTTGGTGATGGACAGGGAAGCCTGGCGTACTGCAGTCTATGGAGGTGCAAAGAGTTGGACACAACTGAGCAAATGAACTGGACTGAATACTTAATGAGATATTCAGTACTTCATAGGAACTGTTCTAGTGTTCTCCCTCTTCCTTCCCGCAATTCCTTTCTTTCTTTCTCTCTCCATATGTATATATATAGCTCTGTGTGTATGTGTGTGTATATATATATGTATGTATGTATGTATGTATGTGTATATATGTATATATGTATATGCATATATATACATACATGTGTGTGTGTGTGTATATATATATATATATAACACATATCTGCACATTTGATGTTCACAGTTGTTCGGGTGAGATCTTTAAGGCACAGGAAAATTAAGTAACTAGTCTATGGTATCTCAACTATTGTGGTAGAACCAGTGTTTGGCCAAGGGTGATGTGAGTCTAGAGCCTATGTTCATTAGCTGTGTAAGGCTTGGAAAGATAAGATGAGTTGTTAAAGACCATGTAGCAAGTGAGAAGCATGACTAGAGTCTATTCAGTTTTCTTTATTTCTTCCCAAATAGGATTCTTTTCATACTGGCTTCATTTTTCCTTGATTAAGGCTACCAGTTGCTCTGACTAGGAAGGACTAGCCTAGCTATATAGAGGCCTGGGGTACAGCCCAGCATTGTCAGTTAATACCCTTGTGACTTAGGGTAAGGCCTGAATAGGGATTTAATACCTTGAGCTGCAGTGTTATCATATGCTACTTGACTCTAATCTATAAAACAACATTTTGGTTAATTGCAAAGTTCAAATGAAAAAGTTGGTGGAAAATTAGTTTGAAAACTGTTAAACACTAAATAGCAGTAAGATATCAATCTTCTTATTACTCATGTTAGTATACTTTCTTTGAATTTGTATTCTGCCAATAGTCTATAGTCATAAATCTGACTGATAATAATAAGTATCTGAAACTTTTTTTTAACTACCAAGTCCCAGAATATGATCCACCTGGGCTGGGATGGGCTTGTGGAATGCAATTTTTAAGCCTCTCAAGTATTTCTTGTTAAACAGGTATACAAATCCCCAGTCTATGCCATAAAGTGTCACCCTGATTTATGGACCATCTTGAGAATTTCCCATTAATAATTTCTTGAGCCTTGTCTTCTATAAGACCTATTTCTTTAACAAAAATTTTATATATGTGTGTGTGTGTGTATACATACATATATACACACACACACACACACACACACACATATATATATATATATATATGTATATATGTATATATATTTACACAATTTTTTCCTTGTAAAACTTGTAGAACCCAGATCAGGATTGGGCAGAATAGTTGACTGATGTGTATGTATTGACTTTATTGAAATCCATTGTTAGCAGATTCACTTCAAACTTGTGTAAAAGAGTTTTGAAAAGAAACAGAGTTAAAGTTGCAAAGAGAACGCTTTATTGACATTGAGGAATTACCTTCCTGAATGGCACCCCCAAGGCATGGGTATAGATTAAATGACCTTTTAAGGTATGACCCTTTAGAAAGGTTAGTCTTGATTCAAAGGCCAAATCTAGATAAGCAAATCATTTTGGAGAGAGTAAAATAGCTTAATGCAGCCAGCAAACTGAATATTTAATGAACTATCCTTTAAATGAAGTAATATTCTTAGTGTTTCCTTAGTAGTTTAAAATGTGATCTAGTATTTTACTGAGTTGAAGTATTATGGATAACAGACTCTGGAACCAAACCTGGGTGTGAATCCCTGCATCAAGATTTAACACTGTGTCTATGCATGGCTGCTAAGTCTCTTCAGTTATGTCTGACTCTGGGACCACATGGACTAGAGCATCAGTTTCCTATGTCCATCTTCAGGCATGGATACTGGAGTGGGTTGCCATGCCTTCCTCCAGGGGATCTTCCTGACCCTGAGACTGAACCCGCATCTCCTGCGGCTCCTGAATTGCAAGCCGATTTTTCACCACTTAGCCACAAGGAAGTCACTTAACACTGTATATATATCCCCAAAGTTCTTACTTTCTCTCAGCCTAGGTTTTCTCACGCATGCACCTGAAAAAAGACAGGATCATATGAGGTAATAACTACATACAAAGCACACATGGTGGCACATGGTGAACACTGGATAAATGGCAGCTACTCTTATTTTTAAACATAACTGATCCACCCATAACTGTCTGTTTTATCCCTTTTTCCTGATGGTTGGAGAAATTAATGCAGTTGCTGAAGGAGTGGAGAAGAGCATAAAGCACTGGGAAAGGTTGACTTAATACATGTGATTTAATTCTAGAATGTGTTTCTGAAAATCCCCTGACTTCTTTGTGAATATCTGTTATCTCTCTGTTTAAAAACAAGATGCACAACACTTCTGGTAGCATTTTGGCTGCTTGTTTTAGAAGGAGACATTGATAAATTGGAGAGGATCCAAAAACGATAAAAAGCATTAGAGGATATGACCTACAGAGAAAGATTATTCAAAGAACTTCATATATCCAGCCTACAGCAATGATGACAGTGGGCGGGGGTAGGATAACTGAACATAAATGCTAGAAATAGGTAAGGAGTAAGGAAAGGAATTATTTCAAGTGATCAGAGTGTGGGCAAATTAGGATCGATGGCCTTAAACCAGAAAAACAAGCACTTGTGTGAAGTATTCTTAGAAGAAACAAGTTCAACAGAGAGGTCAATTAAGACCTTGATTGTTTCGTCTGAGAGGTGATTTTATGCAGCTCTTTAAATGGTACCTCCACAGGCTGATTCTTGCATTAGAGTCAAACCTAAGGATAAGAAAGGAAAGTGTGTCTTGGTGGCCTGTGTTTTTGGGGTCTTAACTCTCCTTTAGGCTACGTACAAATCTCCCCTGGGGCATACATACATCCATTTATTCTCCATTTTTTTCTCCTCTCTCTAGTACAGTGAATAGATTAGTGACTTTCAAAATGATACATCCTTTTCCTAAATCCCAGAGCCTGTGAATATGAACTTAATTAGAAAAGGTTATTTGCCTGTGTAATTAAATTAAGAAGTTTGAGATGAAGAGGTTATTCTGGATAAGTTGCATGTGCCTTAAGTACATTAAAAGGTACCCTTATGAGATACAGAAGGAAAAGAAGACATGGAGACACACAAACAGGAGAAAGCAATGTGACCAGGGTTGTAGATAAAGAGTGAAGTAATCAAGGAAGTGTAGAGTTTCTGGGAGAAACTAGAAGGTTGAAAAGACAAGGAAGGAGCATCCTCTAGAAACTTCAGGGGGAGCATGGCCCTGCCAACACCTTGACATCAGACTTCTGGTTTCCAAAACAAGAAAATCATAAATCTATGTTGTTTTGAGCCACTAAGCTTATGTGACTTTGTTTCCTAGTAGCCCTAGGAAATGAATAGGACCTGCAGGAAGAGAATTATTTATTTACATGTAGAACTTTCATGACCTGTCAACAACCACCACCAAGAAAAGCTGATAATTAATGCATAGACAAGAGTCTTGTGTGATTCCTTGTGGTTCAAATATTAGGATTCAGTGAGCTATGCCTTTAAGTTACTAGTTTACCATGGGAGATGGAGCTATAAAAATACCGGGGCAGGATGCAGACTGAAAATGATGACCTAGTCCAGGGCTGTCCGTGTTCAAGAGAGCAGTAATCACAGTGTCCAGATTAAAGTTGTAGTCCAAATGTGAAGAATATACTCAAGATATGCTTAAGAAGATGGAAAAGTAATAAAGTTGACATGACATTCACTAGGCATTGGGTGACATAAAGTTAAATGGTAAAAGCTATCGTTTATCAAACAATCAGAGCATGCTAGCTACTCTACATGTATGATATTTCTATTTGGTCCATGGTATAATTAATGCCAGTAGTATTATCCCCATTTGAAAGGGAAGAAAGTGAGGTTTAGATACATTATTTCCCCAAGACTCTACAACAAAGGAGAAGATCTGAGATTTGAATTGGATCTCTCTGATTCCATAGTGTATGATATTCTACAGTTAATGGGTAGTAAGAGTCAGAAGTACAATTCACCCATATTCCTGTCATTTGCAAAAGCTGTGTTCTTTCCTCAGCAACTTCTTTTCAAATTACAAAACAGTGGTGGGAGAGGGCAGAAATACTTCGCATGGTGACATAAATTTATCCACTCTAATCAAGGCTAGAGAGGGAAATAAGAAGCTCTAAACCAGAAGGGGAACTACAAGTATGAGAAGAACATTCAGGTATGGACATGAAAGAATGGACCCTGCTTGTGGATCTTTGAACACTTGGAGGCAGCATTAGAGAAAATCATAGGGCTCACTGAGTTTAGGGTCTTTGGTTCCTAAGTATAATACTGTTTCCAGCACACAATGAGACTTTTCAGGTAATCGATTTTCACTTATGTAGGCTTTAAAAATTGTAGCATTCATTGAGCATCTCTTTTATCCTAGGATGATGCTAAACCAGTACCTACCTTGTCATTGACCACCAGGCAGATGATTTTAGGATTGTCCCAGAATGAAATCTAACTAGCAAGATAAATCTGCTGACATAGAAAGAAAAGGCACAGAATTCACACAGAAGAGGAACAGAATTGGTTTGTGATTGTTATTCCACTTTCACTTTTGGACACAGAGTAATAGAATGTGCAGTATAGATTAACTTTTCTGAATTGAAATTATATGCTATGTGACTGTACAATAGATGACATTTGCCTAATCAGATGCATTTCATATCTGCTAAATGTAAATTTTCAAAAAGTCATCTGATCTATAAAAACATTGGGAAGATCAAGGTAATGTACATAGGAAATTAGCACCACACCCTGCAGATGGCAGCTGTACAACTGATGATGGTAGTAGATGAAGCTGTTGTTAGATGGGTGAAACCAGGCTCATTCTACCGTTATTGTAGAGCCTACCTCCAAGACTCACTATTACAAAACACAAAGTCCCAACTTCACAACATTTTCTAAAAGTTTCTGAAATATTTAAACACCATTTTGGACTCATTCACAGGCAATTGTATTTTGGATCCATCTTCAGAGGACTAAAAAGATCAAATTTATTTTCATATCATGATGAAGGATTATAATCGACTGTTTAAATACACTGCCAGGTTTGAGCAGAACATTGATGTTTATCTTGTCCTTATCCGCATACAGCATTACTCTTGCGAGATCATCAGGCCTGCTTGTGAAAACCTCACCATATGGAAAGGCATGGCAGGGCATAGGACAGTTCTGGTAGTGACCTACAGTGACACAATGCCATCCCCTCACAATGCAGCACACAGATTCTGGCCCTCCCCCTTTCACCTCTCTTGTCTTCACACATTTGAAGCTATTCATTCATATCCCTTTTCATACTGTACATCAAGTGAAATGTCAGGCTGGATGAATCACCAGCTAGATTCAAGATTGCTGGAAGAAATATCAATAACGTCATATATGCAGATGATACCATTCTGATGGCAGAAAGCAAAGAGGAACTAAAGAGCCTGTTGATGAGGGTGAAAGAGGAGAGTGAAAAAGTTGGCTTAAAACTCAACATTCAAGAAGCTAAGACCATGGCATCTGGTCCCAACATTTCATGGCAAATAGATGGGGGAAAATGGAAATAGTTACAGGCTTTGTTTTCTTGGGCTTCAAAATCACTGCAGTGACTATAGCCATGAAACTGAAAGACACTTGCTCCTTGGAAGAAAAGCTATGGCAAACCTAGACAGTGTATTAAAAAGCAGAGACATCACTTTACTGACAAAGGTCTGTATAGTCAAAGCTATGGTTTTTCCAGTAGTCATGTACAAATGATGGAGTTGGATGGACTATAAAGAAGTCTGAGCACCAAAGAACAGATGCTTTCAAACAGTGGTGCTGGAAACTCTTGAGAGTCCCTTGGACAGTAAGGAGATCAAACCAGTCCGTCCTAAAGGAAATCAACCCTGAATTTTTTTGTAAGTACTGATGATGAAGCTGGAGCTCCAATATTTTGGTCACTTGATGCAAAGAGCTGACTCATTAGAAAAGGCCCTGAAGCTGGGAAAGAATGAAGGCAGGAGGAGAAAGGGATGACAGAAGATGAGATGATTGAATGGCATCACCGACTCAAGGGACATGAATATGAGCAAACTCTCAGAGATGGTGAAAGACAGGAAAGTCTGGCATGCCACAGTCAATGGGGTCGCAAAGAGCTGGACACGACGTCACGACTGAATAGGACAGAATTCATTTCCCTCCTGGGGCTTCCTGGATCTTTGTGTCATTTCAATAAAAGTTGTTTAGTTTCCTGGCATCTTGGGCTCCCCAATCAATCTGAACGTGTTTTGATTACTCTTCTGAGTGTGGCATGAGGGAGTTAGCTCCCTATATCCAGGGGCATTCAGATCAGAGCATATTCCTTCCCACACCCTGGCCCCTTTCTAGAAATTCCACTCCTGTTAATGCTCACATAATCACAAATTTGGATGAATTTATCTGCTCATATTCTAATAATTATTAACTATTCATCTTGCCTCATTCATCTTCCACAAACAGATCTCAACTGGTAATCCTATGGATTCAAGGCGGCCTTTATTTGGTCCAGTCTTACAGTACTGGTGTCTCTGTGTTGATGTCTTATAATAAGACCCATTACTAGATTCTAAGCTTTTAGAGTTGAGATGATCAGATTAGATCAGATTCTGAAATACTTATAGAACATAAATCATGCATGTCCTAGGCACATTCATATAGATGTCCTTATATTAACTTCATAAGAAAAATAAAATTGGGCCTCAGTCATGTTAGATGTCTTACATTATTGTGAGAAAGAGACAAAGGCAGAAAATGAAGGCATGTCTTCCACTTCAATCTCAGTGTCTTCATTTATTTTAAATTTTATTTAATTTTAAATATTTCAAATAAAATTACAGAATAACATAATACATTCCTGTGTTCCAAAACATTGAATTTATCAAATTACATAGTTTCTTGCTAAATTTACTATAAAATATCTGGAGTTATTAACTTTGGGGGTAAAACATATTGTTACACTTAAATTCAGTAAGTATTACTAATCTATCAAGACTTTCTATTTCTTCTTCATTAGATTTGGCTTATTGATGTGTTTTCAGAATATCTTTCATTCCATTAAGTTTTTAAATTCAGGTGTATGTTTCTCATAATCTCTAATATTTTAAGATGTTCTGTATTCTATGTAATTATGAAATCATATCCAATTTATTTATATCAATATTGTATATGTATACCTTTGCTGTCCTTTTTTCCCACTTCTTTATTCTTATTAAAGGTTTGTTTTGGAATTTTAAAATTTATTTTAGTTTTTTTTTTAATTTTTATACAAGGTTTATTGATTACTTTCCATTTACAGTTACTACAAAATATTAGATGTATACCCCCAAAATTCCAAAGTAAGAGCTTCAGATTTAACTGATACACTCTCTTGGTTCTCAGATTTCTATTTAGTTGTCTAGCTTAATTTGTTTTACTCTAGCTTACTTTGGTTTGCCAACTATTCTTGTTAAATGTTTAAGGGATTTTCTTACACTCACTCATTTTAGAAGATATATTGAGCTTACATTGTCCTTCATTTTTAAGCATTTTGTAATTTTCATTTTCTTTTTATTCCATAAAGTAAAAGGAGTTAATTTCCAAATATCCAAAAACATGATTTGTCCAAAGTGAACTTTTTGTTTATTTTGACTTAAGTTGCTTTTTGGAGAGAGGATGCAACTTGCATATTATTGATTCTTTATAATTTAGCCTTGTTTTTTGACTAGTGGATGGTTCCAAGGGTTCTATATATATGCTTTACCTACCACTTGCAGAAACATGCAACATATATATCTGTTACATTGTTTGCTGATTTTTTGAACTTAATTTTTCAAATTAACATAGTTTTGATTATTTTTGGTTTTTAATTCTGTGATTTTATATGGTGTATAGATTCATGTTCATATACCATCACAATCAGGATGCTGCTGCTGCTGCTAAGTTGCTTCAGTCGTGTCCGACTCTGTGCGACCCCATAGACGGCAGCCCATCAGGTTCCCCCGTCCCTGGGATTCTCCAGGCAAGAACATTGGAGTGGGTTGCCATTTCCTTCTCACAATCAGGATACATAATAGTTATACAATGTCCTAAAATTCCTCATGCTATTATACCTTTATAGTCACGTCTTCTCCAAATCTTTAATTCCAGGTTGCCATTTCTCTGTTCTCTGTCACTGAAGTCTTTCCTCTCTCAGAATGTTGTACAAATGGAAATATATAGTATGCAATCTTTTGAGATTGACTTATTCAATATGATGCCTTTGAGATGTGTCCAAGCTGTTAAATACATCAATAGTTTGTATAATATATTGACAATAATTTTTAGTGACATACTACAGTTGACTCATCCCTTAACTTACTGAATAAAACTTGAGTTGTTTCCATGTTTTTGATGATTATGCATAACACTGTTATAAGCATTCATGCCTTGATTTTTTTAATCTCTATCTTAAATACTCTGGAGTGGATAGCTGGATCATATGGTAAAGATAGCTTTAAAGACACTGCTGAATGATTTTCTAGAGTCATGTTCTATTGTACATTCCTACTAGCAACATATAATGGCTGCCGGTTTCTTAACATCCTCTCTAGCTCTTGTTATTAGTAATTTTTGTTCAAGCTTTTCTAATTGAAGTGCAGTAGTATCTCATGATGGTGTTAATTTGCTTGTCTCTTGATGAGCTATTGATGTTGACATCTTTCCATGTCAATATGGAAAGATATCAACCTTTTGTATATACCTTTTGTATATACTCACCTTTTGTATATACTCCTTGGTGAAGTGTATGCTCAAGACTTTTGCCCAGTTTCTATTTGGGTTATTTGTGTTCTGCCTATAAAGTTTTGAGAGTTCTCCATATAATATATTCCATTCTCAAGTCCTTTCTGCATATGAGATTTGCAGGTATTTTCTCCTAGTCTTTAATTTGCTTTCTCATTATCTTATTTGTCTCAAAGCAAAAGTTTTAAATACAATGAAATTCACTAAATCTATTTTTGAACATTTAGTTATGGAACATGATTTTGATATCACATTGAAACTTTGCCTACCTTGAGATCATGAATATTTTCTTTTTAACTTGTCTTTCATATAATTTATGAAATTATCTCTCCTATAGGGCGAATGTTGGCCTTTAGGCTATTTTTCAAACCACCGACTTTTTCTACTAAGTCTAGTTTACAGTTATCATATCAGTTGCATTTTTATTTAAACAACTATATATTTTTTTATTTCCAAACTTACAAACTGTTTTTTTCTCCTATACCTCTGATCGTACTCATTTTCTGTGTGTTTTCATAAGTTTTTCAAATAAATGTCATGTTGTCATTATCTTTTGATCATCCTTAGCATACTAAATGAAGACTAACAGCAGACTAAAACACTTAAGTAGCTATCAAATAGTAAAATACATTTAATCTGTAATAAATATTTTGAAATATTAATTGTGCTATCTGGCAAATTTACTCTTTGAGTTCTAAAATTTTTTTTTTGAATTTTGATTTGCATGCTCATTTAGAGTCAAAGTTTTGGTTTGTTTTGATTTTTGCTCCACATCAGTTTTGCTCATCTTGCTGATTAACTCAAAGATCGGCTCAGCTCAGTTTGATGTCATGTGGCTCTTTCTACCATTTTCCTCGTCCTATGTTGCTGTTGTTCAGTGGCCCAGTCATGTCCAACTCTTCATGACCCCCATGGACTGTAAGATGCCAGGCCTCCCTGTCCCTCATCATCTCCCGGAGTTTGCCCAAGTTCACAATCATTGCACTGGTGATGCTGTCCAGCCATCTTATCCTCTGACGTCCTCTTCTCCTTCTGCCTTCAATCTTTCCCAGCATCAGGGACTTTTCCAATGAGTCATCTGTTTGCATCAGATGACCAAAATACTCTCCAGGGAATCTTTCCAACTCAGGAATGAAAATGGGGTCTCCTGCATTACAGGCCAATTCTTTACCAGCTGAGGTACCAGGGAAGTCCTCCTAGTCATACAGCTTTCAGCAAAAGAATAATTCCATGAAGTAATCTAGGAGTTAATTTTTAAATTTCCCTGCAAAGACAAAAATGCCCCTGTAGCACTAAGGATAACCGACGCCCAACCCTGACTGAAGCCCTCTGCTTCCTTTCATGCTGTAATAGCCAGTTCCCTGGATTCCACAGCTTGTTTCTGTCTCTTAAACAACAGGTCTGAAGGGACTTTGGCTAATAGCTTTTTCTTCTCATGGATTCTCTTTCTGTAGGTTCTTTACCATTTCTGTGTGTATGGAGTTGAGAAGGACTGATAGAGTGAACTTGAACAGCAGTCATGAATGGAAATACATTGTTCACTCCACACATTGCTACCAGGGTTTGGAATAAAAGCTTGGTTTAAGAAAATGTTTCATCAATGACTGCTCATGAGCCATGCAGTTCAAACATTCAGGAACAACGTCCTCTGGCCACCACACAGAATATTCAACTGTCTTGACTATTGCTGGTTATCAGTTCCTACATTGCTTCCTTTGTTGGAAAATAAAGCCTTTGGCTTTTCTTCCTGAGACCTTCTGTTCCTCACTCAAATAATTTAATTATCTTGCATTTGGAAAGATACTTTTTTTTTTTCTTTCTTCTTATTCCTATGCAACATTCCTTTGCTGACAGAGAGGCTGACAAGGCAGCTGACACAGTGGCTATTACATTGAGAAGTTTCTAATTTTCTCAAATTAAAATATTTTTGCTGCCCTTCATTTTGCTCATTTTGCTCATTTTGCTTCCCTTCCACTTGTAGTGAAAATTATAGAGTGCTTGTTCTTTGTGGAACAGTGGAACTCAGCTCCCATGCCAGGGGTCCTGAACCGGTTCCATATTAACTCTTAAATCTCAGCAGTAATGCAGTTATTATTGAAGATGTCAGTTCACTTGCAGCTTCACTATAATATTGGTCCATTTGGGCATGCCAGAAAAATGAGGAGTAGAGCTATAAACCTTGGTCTCAATATGTATTATATGTGTGTGTATAAAATATGCATATTTGTGAACATATATATGCAGGTATATAAATATGTGCATAAAATATGTATATAATATTCTGCTAATTGTAAATGCATCCAGGGTAAGTAAGAACAATATTTACAGAAATGTGTGTGACAGATCAGTTGTGAATCTGAACTGGGGGTTGATAAATTCTCATTACCTTTGCCTACTTGATAAATGAAATGACCTGTTAAGCAGCTGCTGAAAATTCAATCAGATACCTGCAAATAGCAAGCATCCCATGTTAACAAAAATGGATAGGTTCCTGGGAACATCTTGGACTGGAATCACACAGAATGAAAAATAAAGGAGACAGCTTCTCTGTCCCCAGAATCTGCTGGTTTACTTGAGATGGGGGCGTGTTTAGTTGCCGTCATCACTCTGTGCCAACCACTCTATGCCAAAATTATTCAAACCACTCTAATTTTCTTCCCATTGCCAGTCCACAGAGAAAACAATCTCTGAATTTTTCTAATCTTGATATTGTCATTAACCTCCCTCCTAAGACCCTACCTATGCACAGGATTTTGTCTGCACAGAGAGCAGAAATCATCAATACAGAAAACACACACCCATGGTGGAACAATGTCACAATCTATCAATGACTGGGAGAAAAGTACAAAAATGGCCCTTAATATTTTTTTCATGTTCCTTTTTCCTTAATTTTTAAAATTTTGCTTGAAAGATAATTGCTTTATGATACTGTATTGATTTCTGCCATACATCAACATGAATCAGCCATAGGTATACATATGTCCCCTCCCTTTTGGGAGGAAGGGGCCTTATTCTTTTAATTCTCTGTATTTTTGAATGGTTTTTTAATGTTTATGACACATTAGTCTAATTGTACACAATATTATTATAAATGATAAATATTGTATAGTTTCATATTATCACATATAAATACATATGATAAACAATAAAAAGGTTATATTGCTCTACATAATATAAATATTAGAGGTACATGCTCATTTATTAAATTATAAGAATGTGTTATCCAAAAAATTTCAAGATTACTATTCTAGAGCAGTTCTTTTCAAACGTGAATGTATACACAAAGTATCTGGGGATTTTACACAGTGCACACTGAGACTCCATAGGTCTGGGATGGGGTTAGGAAGTCCGTTTTTCTGACAAACTCCCAGATGACACTGATGCTGCTAGTGTTTAGATTACACTTAGAAGAGCAAAGCATAAGTATGATTTAATGACCTCCTAAAAGTAATCCTTTCCCCCAATATGTCTCCCTCTGAGAAAAGCAGAGATACTTGAAAACTCTTTCTGTGTTGAAACTTCTTTCTCGAGGGCAAAAGTATTACATTCTGTTTGTTTGCTTTGGTTTTACTTCAACTTTCCCTGGATAGGTAGAGATTTATAGATATGCTGAGGTTGGGATCCTCTGGAAATAAACTCTGAGACAATGATTGGCAAGCATCAGATTTATTGGGGNGAGTTTGCCCAAGTTCACAATCATTGCACTGGTGATGCTGTCCAGCCATCTTATCCTCTGACGTCCTCTTCTCCTTCTGCCTTCAATCTTTCCCAGCATCAGGGACTTTTCCAATGAGTCATCTGTTTGCATCAGATGACCAAAATACTCTCCAGGGAATCTTTCCAACTCAGGAATGAAAATGGGGTCTCCTGCATTACAGGCCAATTCTTTACCAGCTGAGGTACCAGGGAAGTCCTCCTAGTCATACAGCTTTCAGCAAAAGAATAATTCCATGAAGTAATCTAGGAGTTAATTTTTAAATTTCCCTGCAAAGACAAAAATGCCCCTGTAGCACTAAGGATAACCGACGCCCAACCCTGACTGAAGCCCTCTGCTTCCTTTCATGCTGTAATAGCCAGTTCCCTGGATTCCACAGCTTGTTTCTGTCTCTTAAACAACAGGTCTGAAGGGACTTTGGCTAATAGCTTTTTCTTCTCATGGATTCTCTTTCTGTAGGTTCTTTACCATTTCTGTGTGTATGGAGTTGAGAAGGACTGATAGAGTGAACTTGAACAGCAGTCATGAATGGAAATACATTGTTCACTCCACACATTGCTACCAGGGTTTGGAATAAAAGCTTGGTTTAAGAAAATGTTTCATCAATGACTGCTCATGAGCCATGCAGTTCAAACATTCAGGAACAACGTCCTCTGGCCACCACACAGAATATTCAACTGTCTTGACTATTGCTGGTTATCAGTTCCTACATTGCTTCCTTTGTTGGAAAATAAAGCCTTTGGCTTTTCTTCCTGAGACCTTCTGTTCCTCACTCAAATAATTTAATTATCTTGCATTTGGAAAGATACTTTTTTTTTTTCTTTCTTCTTATTCCTATGCAACATTCCTTTGCTGACAGAGAGGCTGACAAGGCAGCTGACACAGTGGCTATTACATTGAGAAGTTTCTAATTTTCTCAAATTAAAATATTTTTGCTGCCCTTCATTTTGCTCATTTTGCTCATTTTGCTTCCCTTCCACTTGTAGTGAAAATTATAGAGTGCTTGTTCTTTGTGGAACAGTGGAACTCAGCTCCCATGCCAGGGGTCCTGAACCGGTTCCATATTAACTCTTAAATCTCAGCAGTAATGCAGTTATTATTGAAGATGTCAGTTCACTTGCAGCTTCACTATAATATTGGTCCATTTGGGCATGCCAGAAAAATGAGGAGTAGAGCTATAAACCTTGGTCTCAATATGTATTATATGTGTGTGTATAAAATATGCATATTTGTGAACATATATATGCAGGTATATAAATATGTGCATAAAATATGTATATAATATTCTGCTAATTGTAAATGCATCCAGGGTAAGTAAGAACAATATTTACAGAAATGTGTGTGACAGATCAGTTGTGAATCTGAACTGGGGGTTGATAAATTCTCATTACCTTTGCCTACTTGATAAATGAAATGACCTGTTAAGCAGCTGCTGAAAATTCAATCAGATACCTGCAAATAGCAAGCATCCCATGTTAACAAAAATGGATAGGTTCCTGGGAACATCTTGGACTGGAATCACACAGAATGAAAAATAAAGGAGACAGCTTCTCTGTCCCCAGAATCTGCTGGTTTACTTGAGATGGGGGCGTGTTTAGTTGCCATCATCACTCTGTGCCAACCACTCAAGGCCAAAATTATTCAAACCACTCTAATTTTCTTCCCATTGCCAGTCCACAGAGAAAACAATCTCTGAATTTTTCTAATCTTGATATTGTCATTAACCTCCCTCCTAAGACCCTACCTATGCACAGGATTTTGTCTGCACAGAGAGCAGAAATCATCAATACAGAAAACACACACCCATGGTGGAACAATGTCACAATCTATCAATGACTGGGAGAAAAGTACAAAAATGGCCCTTAATATTTTTTTCATGTTCCTTTTTCCTTAATTTTTAAAATTTTGCTTGAAAGATAATTGCTTTATGATACTGTATTGATTTCTGCCATACATCAACATGAATCAGCCATAGGTATACATATGTCCCCTCCCTTTTGGGAGGAAGGGGCCTTATTCTTTTAATTCTCTGTATTTTTGAATGGTTTTTTAATGTTTATGACACATTAGTCTAATTGTACACAATATTATTATAAATGATAAATATTGTATAGTTTCATATTATCACATATAAATACATATGATAAACAATAAAAAGGTTATATTGCTCTACATAATATAAATATTAGAGGTACATGCTCATTTATTAAATTATAAGAATGTGTTATCCAAAAAATTTCAAGATTACTATTCTAGAGCAGTTCTTTTCAAACGTGAATGTATACACAAAGTATCTGGGGATTTTACACAGTGCACACTGAGACTCCATAGGTCTGGGATGGGGTTAGGAAGTCCGTTTTTCTGACAAACTCCCAGATGACACTGATGCTGCTAGTGTTTAGATTACACTTAGAAGAGCAAAGCATAAGTATGATTTAATGACCTCCTAAAAGTAATCCTTTCCCCCAATATGTCTCCCTCTGAGAAAAGCAGAGATACTTGAAAACTCTTTCTGTGTTGAAACTTCTTTCTCGAGGGCAAAAGTATTACATTCTGTTTGTTTGCTTTGGTTTTACTTCAACTTTCCCTGGATAGGTAGAGATTTATAGATATGCTGAGGTTGGGATCCTCTGGAAATAAACTCTGAGACAATGATTGGCAAGCATCAGATTTATTGGGGTGTGCTCTAAGAAGATATAAGTTGTGGGATATACATCAATCAGTCCCTAGATAACTCTCTGAGAATGAAAAAAAAAAAAGGAACTCTTGCATGAGATGGTGCTCTTCAGCAGTGGGGAATTTTAGGAGAGCTACTAAGCTGAGAATTGTCAACAGCCAAGACTCCCAGAAGCTGGAATAATGAGGGTCTCTGTGTTAAAGGATAGGGATCTGGGCAGCACACCACAGCATCTACTATAATTTCTGCTAATTAATACCTTGTTACACTCAGATACACCTTGTATAATGGGCCCCTCTAGGATTCCAATGGGCCTCTTTTGCTGAAGAAATGTAAAATATAGTTGAGTGGGAAGAGCTAGAGCTCCTATGATTGATGGTCTTGAATTGCCAGGATACTCATAAAAGTTGAGCCAAGTGACATTAAGAAGTTTCTAACTGAATAACCTGTGTATCCAACACATTCTTTTCTGCATAGTGTAACAGCAGCCCTGTCTCTTTCTCACAATCAGAATCCATAACCCTGACTTGCTTTCCTGATGGCCTTGTGAAACAATGAAGCTGAAAGGATGGGGTGGAAACTGTAGCCTACACTTTAGCAGCAGTCATGCTTTTTTTCTCTGTTAGAAGACTCCCCCCTTTTGGGAACTAGGATCTTTAACCTTGCAGAGCCTCAATTTTTGAAGATGAGAAGCACACGTTTCTCAAGGCACTGAAACTGATAGTCAGTGGGTCCCTCCCAGCTCTTCATCTTGAATTCCAGACTCATGATATAAACTATTGGAATCCTTGATGTATCCTAGAAGATGGAAACATCTTCCTCACAGGGCATATCACCAAGCTGGTGCCCTAGTGGTGACTTGTTCTAGCAGTGTGGCATCATCTGGAGGACATGGAAATGATAGGCCCAACCGATCTCATCCACGGTTATGTACATGTTGCCACACCTTCTTTGTTCTAAATAGGACCCCTTGGTCTAATGCAGAATTTTGCAGTATACTATCCTTTATTTCTGTACTAAGACCAATGTGGGAAGCAAGTTTTGAGATATAAATGATGAATCAGGTCTGCCAGGTAAAAAAAGCTATATCTGAAGATATTTTAATTCTAGTATTCTAGAAACCACTCTTATGAGAGAGAAAAGGGTGCAGAATTGGGTATAAAAAGAACACTTTGTTGCTTATACAACAAAAGCATTAGGACAGTTCTATGAGCTCTTGATCTGGAATGGCCTTTCAGAGTCTTTCCATATAGGGACAAGGAAGTCATTGTTTCACTGGCTTATATCCTTATGTGAACAGGTTGCTGAATGTGGGGTGCTCTCATAAAAGAGTGTGACCTTTGTCAAGGTGACTCTGTTCAGGTCAAGGAGATTTCCATATAAGAACTCACCTGAGAGCTATCAGCTGCCAACATTCCCACAACCTGGAAGAAATAGTACTTTTCCTTTAAAGGGACAAGGAGAGCTGAACTGCTTACCATAGTAGCGCAGTCTTCACTACAAAATACATAGATACATTTGCTCCTTGTTCTAAAAATGAATTATGATCACCTTCCTTTCAGTGAGGATAGATTTGTTTTTAGCAAAAGTTGTCAGGTACATTGCCCGTACAGTATTTGATAGTAGAAAACAAAGCAACATAGGATTTCCAGAGATAGCAATCACTAATAGAGAGATCAGTGCAATTGAGAGGAAAAAATGTTAAAGTGCTGAGGACTCCAGTAGCTAGCTCCCAATTTGCCACCCATGTGATGTCACTTCTTCCAAATTCCTGGAGGGCTAAGTAGAGTGTATTCATCAGCGGATTGAGAACATCATGCCCTTCTGCAGAAGAGTGCCTAGACAGAGTGACACCAAGTATTGCACAATCTAATGTCTACAGTACTATTGCCTGGAAAATCCCATGGACAGAGGAGCTTGGTAGGCTGCAGTCCATGGGGTCACAAAGAGTCGGACACGACTGAGCGATGTTCCGTCCTGAATGTCTTCAGTCTAGTGTATTGGACTTGTACAGTCTAGTGGATTGGAGTTCACTAAAAAGGATAATGAAAATGTGTAGTCTCAGAGCAGAGGCTTCAGTGCCCTGTGGTGACTGGGAACACTGCCTATATTAGCCCAATTCCCTGCCCACACTGCCCAGTCTCTTACTGGCTGTCAATGAACCTTCACTGAGATACTGATGACAGCCTATGTGCCCTTCTTAGGAATTTCTGCAAAATACTATTTACCTTTTCTATTTACCTTTACATAGCTCTGTACTATACATCTACACATGAACTCAAAGCAATTTTATGTAGTGGATAATATATTTTTCATTTTCAGACAGATGGATTAGGACGCTATATATACAGAAGTTACATTTTGTCTTTTCAACCTTTTCTGGGACCTTATTTACATGATATAACTTCTCAGAATCCTAGTTTTCTCATCCATAATGTGGCCAAAAGAATGATCCAACTAATAAAAATAAAGATTTAACAACAATAATGTCCATCCTATAATTTTCAACTATTATTTGAAGTCATTTCTTTCTTTAATTTAAAAAAAAATATATTTGGAGGCAAAGTGTGCAATGTTGTTAAAATTGTGTGTCAGCTGACAATAAATTAATCTAGCATAATTCTGTGAGTAAAGTGAACAGGTGCTTCTAAGCACACATTTTTATAATTATTTTGGCTGTTCATAAATGTTATGTTCACTTTTTCCTTTTCTTTTCCTATATTTCAAAAACTAAAGTTTTCAGGGAACTGAATGCCAGATAAGTGGGTCCTTTCTCTCACTTATTCTCACCACTGTCACTGCATAGAAGACATTTAACATTTCAATTTCTTTATCCACAAACTAGAGGCCATCATCCTGACCTGCATCATCAAAAAGCAATTTCTATTAGCAAATTAATGACTGTCGAGGCAGCTATCAATGCCGAGCATCCTTCATATTAGATCAGCCTTCAATTGCCAAACAGAAAGTGAGTCATTCCAGGAAGCCCCACTGGGAACAAGAGTTTAAGTTTTTCTCCTTTCTGGCTGTGAAGGAAAAGTACTGGTCAAAGAGAAGAGGAAAGGCAGGGGGGAGGAGAAGGGCAGGGAGGAGAGGAGATAAACCAGTTCAAGGTTATATTTCCTGACTTCATTCCTGCAATGCTAGCCTCACCCTTTATGACAAGGTCTGGGGAAGCTGTAGTTTATGATGTGCTTCAAGTGTGATAAAGAAGCTGAGAGGTGAGCTCGGGAAGGGTTAGGTGTCCTTGAGGACCGGATGGGCTTGAGTACTCTTTGAGGATGGATGTTATTAAATTGAATTATTATTATTAGCACTTAGACAATGTGGAGAGGAAAAGAGGAGAAAGGAAAGAGAATTAAATTAAAACTGCCGACGGAACACGTTGTAAGAGAATGTGGACAGCCACAGATGACCTGTAAATATAGCACAGACAACCCGAGGAGGGCTGGCTACTCAGTAAGCACTCTTTAATCCCATGAGAAATGAGTTTTACCAGGAGTTTTCTTCTGAAAGTTTGGAGGCAAACCCATGCCTCTTGTGTGGTTTCACTGGGAAATGAAAATGTAACTAAATGAGATTGTTAGTTGGCTCCTCTTTTCCTCTCCACATTGTCTAAGTGCCAATAATAACAGATTAATCAAAACAGATTCTTCTACTCTGTTGCCCTGCTTGCCCACATCATTCCCCTTCCACAGAAATCTTCCTGCTTCTCTTGTCCAGTTCCCATTCTCTTCTCCTTTCATGAATCAGTTTTGAAATCACAGCTGTAATTTTTATTGGTAGTAGTTGACATTTATGAAGCACTTACCATGTGCCAGGCACTGTGCTAAGCATTTACCATTTATGATCTTGTTTTATCTTCATATGTGCCCTAGGAAGTAGGTTTCCTTGACCTTACTTCACAGTTTTCACAGTTAAGATTCTTATCTTAGAGAGGTATGGTAGTTTGACCCCAAGGTTCATAGGAAGTGTCAGAAATGAGACTCGATTCCAATTCTGACTGCATATCTTGTGATCTCTATGAGGCCTAAGCAGATACTTAGAATCTCACTGATATGCTACCAGCTGCTCTTCATTGCTGATTTGCCTAGGAGCACAAATCAGAAAAAAGAAAAAAAAAAGAGAAACTGGGAAGAGTCTTTACTACCCTGAGCAGAATTACCATCCTGAGGATTATCTTGTACCTGATTTTGATGAACAAGGGGAAAAAAAATTATTAAACCACCAATGGAAGAGAGCTAGAGTCCTGAAAAAAAAAATTATTTAGTATAGATGAGCAAATACTATACAGTTTGCCCATAAAGATATTAGTCTATTTAGAACATGTCCCACGGGGCATGCACTGATGTATATTATTTATCTATAAGTAAGGATCTACTATTGGAGAAGGCAATGGCACCCCACTCCAGTACTCTTGCCTGGAAAATCCCATGGATGGAGGAGCCTGGTAGGCTGCAGTCCATGGGGTCGCTAGGAGTCAGACACGACTGAGAAACTTCACTTTTATTTTTCACTTTCATGCATTGGAGAAAGAAATGGCAACCCACTCCAGTGTTCTTGCCTGGAGAATCCCAGGGACAGGGGAGCCTGGTGGGCTGCCATCTCTGGGGTCGCACAGAGTCGGACACGACTGAGGTGACTTAGCAGCAAAAGTAGCAAGGATCTACTATTAAAAGATCTCTCCTCTTTAAAATATCATCTTCTTCAGCTTCCACAATGGGACACATTATCCTTTTATTAGAGTTTTCTTTTACCTCCTTAGTGTGGGACCCTAAATGGGAAACCTCGGAAAACAAAGGGGCTAGCTTTGTGGTCAAAAACCTAAAGTGGCGCCTGGCGGAAGAGATGGGGGCAGGGTCTATGTTGTCTGTTAAAGTTTTTGATTGGCTCTCTTGATTTCTGTGCACGTAGACAGTGTGTGATCTCCATAGACTCCTGTTATAATGAAGGGACATGACAATTTGACCTTTAACGTAATTGGTACAACTATGGAAAGTCCCTCCTAAAACCCTCCTGTTTGTCTATATAAACTGGGAGTTTGCAACAATAAACCGGAACTGCTTCAACAGAACCCCTGTCGGGTCTGATTGTCTCTCACTCGAGAGGGGCTGGGTTGGCGGACAGCAGGCTCACCTCTCCTCGGGACCCCTCGGCTTTGCTGAGGGAAGTTCCACTGCCTCTACTCTTTCTGTGGAGCGCCCCTCGCACTTAGTACCTATTTCTCCATGATTCTGTGCCTCTTTTTGATATTTTAAGGTTGGTTAACTCTAAGATCTATCCCTGACACATCCCTCACCTCCATTCACTCTTCCAGCATATCCGCTTGATCTTCCTTATTCTCATAGCTCTAGTTTGCTTCCATATAGCAATTTGCAAATACCTAATCTCTATCCTAGGCTTTCCCTAAAAACCAGTTTAGATTATCTAACTAATATTTTAAAATTCTACGTGAATGGCTAGCAGCTATCACAAAATCAATCTGGCCAAAACAGAAAAAAGCAATTCCTAATTTTTTATGGGGGAAAAAAAGAAAGATTTTTCAGGAAAAAAAAGAAAAAAAAACCCTCCATCTGCTCAGTTGTTCAAGTAAAGAACATGAGTATCATCCTTGTTGCTTCTCTTTTACTCAGCCTACCATGCCCTCTCTAACAAGTCTCATCAATTACTCCTTCAAAGTGTTTCTTGAGTTGGTTCACTCCTCTAAACATCCATTGTCATTATAATTGAAGGATTAATATCTTTTACCAAAATTCTCAGAATAAATATCTACTGGCCTCCAGCTTTTTCACATGTCATATTCAATTCATCTTCCAAAAGACCACTGCATGGACTTTTAAAAAGTATAATCCAGATTGTACCACTTGCCTGCTCACACTGTTCCCAGGATGTACCATTTCATTTGGGCAAATACCCTTGACCCTGGCCCACAAAGCTCTCAATGTGCTGAGTCTCATCTCTAATCTCTCTTCCTCTTCCCATTAGGATTCAGTCATTATTTTTTTTCTTCCTTACACAATCCAAACTCATTCTTGCCTTAGGCCAATCTCCTCTGTCTGGAAGGTTATCCCTCCTGACCTTCACAAGGTTTTATATGGCCTCTTATTCCTTTATCATCTTATATGTCACCTCCCTGGAAAGGTAAAGTAGCTTTCAAGTCACAATGATATCAATTTATTTTATTCATCTGAATAGCATGTATCTTCATCCACTCTTTCCATGCTTATTTTCTATCTCTTCCTTTCTGATTAGGATGCTAATGCATGAAAAGAAACTTTGGCCATTTTCATAATGCTAGTTACTAGATAATATTTAGTACATAGAAAACATTAAATTTTGTTGAAAGAAAGAAAATAATAAATTAATAGGAAATGGAAAAAAAAAGAAATTAAAAAAAGTGGTCATCTATACCAACACACTGAATTCATACTGTCTATAGAATGCATTTGAAATATGACATAAGCATGATATAAATGCAGTCATGAAACTGTCACTGAAATTTGCTGAGGCCCAGCAAATGATTAGAAGATAACAAATGAAGACTATGTCTTAAGGGGGGGGAAAAGTGTTTAAATAAAGGACATGAGGAAATAACAATGCAATCAGAGAAACTATTATATTTCTGAACAGAAATCCTAAAATTTGCCTGATGTAGTGTAGTGAAAAGCAATTTGGTGATTAAATAAGAAAAAAACGCAAAGTGAAATCATTGTGAGAAAGTACTATATTCAAAATCACTAGACAAAATACATAGTTACAGTTATTCTAATACAGATCACAAAAATAACACACAAGGAAATTAAAATGTAAGAGTGAGAGACAGAGAGAAAGCTGCTTTTCAAATATTTTCTTATTTTTCTCAGCAAAAGATAATTATTTAAGAAAACTGAGTATTACCCCTGATGATCACCTGTTTCTCAAAATTCAAATCAAATCAGTCACTCAGTCTTATCTGTAACCTGAAGAAAACTGAGTTGCCTAAACAGTATTAGATTACATTTTATTTAAAAATCTAATCAGCTTAAGTCTTTATTAAAATTGTTCAAAACCCCACTAAAAAACATGAAAACATATTTTAAAAATCTTTGTTTTTGCTCAAGGAATATGTTATGTGCATGCATGAGAGAGAGAGGGAGAAAGAGGGGGTGAGAGAAAGAGAGAGAGAGATTTGTGAGTATGTGTGTCACACACATGGTACGTACTTACCGCATCATCTTTCTTTCATCTATTTATATATTCTTAAACTTTCTCTTCTCTTTTGCATAATTTATGTTCTCTGCTCAACCACACTTTTTGTTCTATTCTCTTTTCGTCTACCAGAAGCCCTTTAGTTGATCTAATGTAAATAAAATTAAGCGGTACTAAGATTTTCTCACTTCTTCTTAGTCACATCCCAATAATAACTAAGCTATCCATCAGCACTGCAATCCCACAGTCAAAATAGAAATAACTCCTTTACTACTACTACACTGTCTACATTCTAGCATTCCATCTCCTCTGACTTATTGCAATTGCTTCTTAGTTAATCTCTCTCACAAGTGTGCAGAGCAACAAATAAAATATTTTTGAAATAAATCCATTCAAGACACTTTCTTGTTTAAATTCTTAAATAACTTCCAATTTCTATTAAACTCCAAATACTTTCACATAAGCTGAAAGACCTTCAATCATATGAGACGTTCTGAGTCATGGAGATTTTCTCAAGTCTTGTTGGACAATTTCATCCTTGTTCTATGACAGCATGAATTCTATCAGTTCTGAAATATTCTGTGTTCCCTCCTGCTTCTGCACCTCATTATGACTATTCTTTCTTATTATAGTGTCTCCCTTCCCTTTTCTCAGCTAATTCTATTCATTCATCAAATGGGTCAGCTAAAATTTCACTCAAATAAGCTTGAATCCTCTTATCAAATGTGATAATAGCATAATTACTTTTTCCTCAAAAGCTTATCACAATTGTAATTGTGTAATATATCTTTTTTCTTCTTAGACTGTAAGCTAAGTGAGGGCAATGATATTTCACTTCTGTAACTTAACACATAGATGCCATTGTTGAATACTTGAATGAATACATAAATAAATACATAAATAAATCTTAAAAAGTCCATATCTGCAAAAAGGCAGTGGATGGCATTTTCATGCCTCTCCTTGCTGATAAATTTGCCTTTCACAAGGATGAGAAATAATAAGCTTCCATAAGTGACTGTAATAAGCAGGAGACCTTGATTAGTAGAGTTATGGTGACAGAAGACTTGGAGAAAGATGACCACATCATCTTGGAACAAATAGCTTCTAGAAAGAAACACACAGTTTTTAGTAGTTAACCCAGTTTCCCTGATCTGTCTGGTGAGGGTACCAGTAAGCAAGCAACATGAGCACCACAGCTTATTGTGTAGATTTTGCCTCACTCCATCAGTATTCAGACTCTTGCCTCTTTCCCTGTGCTTCCTGTCCATTATAAATTATGTTTCTAGAAGACTTCATAGGGGGAGCAATAATTTAAAAAAAAATTTACTTTTATTTTTCTCAGTTCCATACTGATCCCATATTCTTTATGGCAGCTATCATTGGGTAATTTGTATATGTTTATTTCTGATGCTTGATATGTGTATTCATTCTCTGAAAGAGAAAAATACTAGCTGATTACATATATTCTTACTTCCCCTCTATATTTTCAACTCTCCTCTATGGGAGCGGAGTGACTAAAATGGGAATTAAGTGATGAAGTCATGTTCTAAAGGACATGTGCTGAAGATAGGAAGAGGAACATGCAAACGAGCAGAGATGCTGAAAAGAGCCCTTGTACCTTTCAGAAACTTACTTGGAAAGCAAAAAAACCAGAAGGAGGTGAAAAGAAAGAACAGATATGGGATTCAGGTAAGTGGTAATTTTACTCTGTACTGAAGAGGAAGAAGAACATGGCTTAGGGTAGATATTGGACATTGGACACTGGAGTCGCTCAGTCGTGTCTGACTCTTTGTGACCCCGTGGACTGTAGCCTATCAGGCTCCTTCATCCATGGAATTTTCCAGGCAAGAATACTGGAGTGGGTTGCCATTTCCATCTCCAAGGTACTGTTAAAAATAACAGCAAGGGAAGAATGACTCATTCATCTCTTATTTAACTCCCATTTTATCTATCAAGGAGAATGATCTCCAAACTGTAAAGCATAAAACAAAATGCACAAAGAGTAGATTGTGAAGGAAGATAGGAACCAAGATCTTCAAACGGCATCTGACTGCTTTAAATAAGCTTAATCCTTAGCATATTCACAACCCATGCTGTCTTTTCCACCTGATATGGCAAATACTTGATAATTCTACTTTAGTATCCTAATAACCATTTCTGCAACTTTGCTCTGGGATGGTATGCCAAAATACTATCCAGTGGAGCTTTTCTATGAGCCAAAACTTAAGAGACTGAGTCTCTAATCCAATAAGTAGTCCTTGATTGCTCTTCTTCGTAATTTGCATCTTCTACCATTTCTGTGCTCTATCCACTGATGAGAATTTCCTTTACTTCAGCCTGGACAGTGTTCATTACTTGTTTAAATTGTGACTGAAGATTGGAACCTGTCCTTCCAGGACACTTGTATTTATCCTGCTCTGTTGAATGACTACAATTGACATACCCACTTCAACTATTTAGCATGTGCCCTGTTATGTTCCTTCCCCTGTTTGTAATGATTGAGTTTCTTTGCTTTAACAGTCAATCTATATAACAACCCCGTGCTTAGTCGCTGAGTCCTGTCTGACTCTTTGTGACCACATGGACTTTAGCCTGCCAGGCTCCACTGTCTGTGGGGATACTCCGGGCAAGGATGCTGGAGTGGGTCACCATGCCCTCCTCCAGGGAATCTTTCCAACCCAGGGATCAAACCCAGGTTTCCCACAGTGCAGGCAGATTCTTTATCATCTGAGCAATCAGTGAAGCCCAATAATAGTGAAGTGAGTAGCCTATCCCTTTGCCAGGAGATCTTCCCCACCCAGGAATCTGACTGGGGTCTCCTATATTTCAGGCAGATTCTTTACCAGCTGAGCTACAGGGAAGCCCTTTGTGCTTATTCAAATGCCAAGTCCTAGGTCCAAGAACTAGCACCTTTGTGATAATTACTTTACTTAACTTTACCTAACAGGTTATCAAATGCAAGGAATCTCTCTGCTTTGTGGTAACAAACTCTGGGTCCACTTTAACGTCTGTGAGTTTCATTTTGGCTTTAGAGTTTTTGTAAGAGTAACCATCTTGAATACTGTCCCCCATTTCAGCATAGGCTTCCTCAACATTTTATATTTGCTTGCTTGTTTGATTTTGTTGTGTCCTTGACAGGCAAGACTCCTCCCTTTCAAGATTTCTTTTTGAAGTCCACTCATGCTCACCTTGGTCACCTCTGAGTACAGGGTCTAACATATCTGGATATCAAAAGGATAATTGCCTGCATGTGTCACTTGTAGAGAACAGGGAAAAACTCTCTTATTCTCCACCAAAGCATCACTCACTCTAGTTTGTCACAGATCATTGAAATGACATATTTTATTCATAAAAATTAACATTAAAGTTATAAAAGATAAGAAACTATTACCCTATTTTCTTTTTTTTAGAAAAAAAATAGTAACAGGTATCACATGGTGTTTTAGTGACAGAAGTCAAATTAAAATCCTAGTTTTATCATTCTCAGTCTGGATTTTTTTTAAAACTATATTACAATATTTTCTTTTTTCTTTTTTTTTTTGGAGAGAAGCAGAGAGAAAGAGAGAGAGAGTCAGTGAGACAAAAAGAAGGACAGAGAAAGAGGGAAAGGAAGGGAGCAAGGGAGAGAGAAAAACAGAGAGATAAAGAGAATGAGGGAGAAAAAGAGAGCGAGAGAGACAGAAGGAGAAAGGGAAGGAGGTAGGGAACTGGAGAAAGAGAGAGGGATGGAAGGAGAAAAGAGGAAGACAGAGATAGAGGAGGAACAGAGAGAGACAGAGAGAAGGGGAGGAAAGGAGGGAGAAAGAGAGAGAGAAATAATGAAAGAGGGAAGGGGAAGAAAAGAGAGAGGGAGAAATGGAGCAAGGCAGAGAGAAAAGGAAGGATAGAGAGAGACAGAAAGAGGGAGAAAGGGAGGGAAGGTGGGAGAAAGAGATAGGAAGGGAAGGGGAAAGAAAGACAGAGGGAAAGAAGGAGAAAAGGCTACAATATTTGGCTTAACAAGGCATTATCTTTAAAAATAATACATCATTATTTAGAAATAAAATCCAATATCCAATAGTTAGGGCTTCTGTGGTAGCTCAGATGGTAAAGAATCTACCTGCAGTGCAGGAGACCTGGGTTCAATTCTGGGTCAGGAAAATCCCCTAGGGGAGGAAATGGCAACCCACTCCAGTATTCTTGTTCAGAGAATTCCCTGGACAGAGGAACCTGGTGAGCTGAAGTACATGAGGTTGCAAAAGACCAGTAGTTTAGGGGAAATATAAAATAATATGTCATGAAATATTTTACATAGACTTTGATATACCTATATAAATGATGCATCTCCAAGACTGAGAGATATAGTATGCAATGCTTCTCAAATTCATAAGGGTACACAATCCCATTTTGTTGTCAAAGAACATCTTCATGATATCTCATTTTGGGAAAGAATGCCTGAATTAATTTCATGACATTAAGAATGTCTGAATTGTTTTTCTTAGTGAATTCCTCAGTACTATTTTTCTGTTTATGAATGTTTTTCTTTGACTTTATACAGTCTATAATCTATCTCATTTTTGTAAATTTTATTTAATTTCAGTTTCCCATATTCCATTTCCAAAATTTCTCAGTAAAGTTTTTTTTTTTTACTGCTACTTTAATTTGTTTTGTAGTATCTTGTGTGTGTGCTTTAATGGAAGTAACTCATTCTATTTTCTTTAAAACATTGTAATTATATTTGTTATAAAGCTTTGTCATACTGTTTTATAACAGTAACCTCATCTGGACTTTATTCTGTTGATTTTGTATTTTGTTGACTCTGCTAATATTAGGTTTAGTTTATATTTACATATTTCTCTTGTGGGTTTGGGTTTACCTGGTGGCTCAGTGGTAAAAAATCCACCTGCCAATGCAGGAGATGCAGGTATGATCCCTGGGTCAGGAAGATGCCCCAGAAACGGAATGACAACCCACTCCAGTAATCTTGCCTGGGAAATCCCATGGACAGAGGAGCCTGGCGGGCTACAGTCCATAGGGTCACAAAGAATGAGACACGGCTAAACAACAAAAGATTGTGTTTGTTGTTTCATTTTCTTTCCCTTTTTCCCTCCCTTTCCAGTTATCTTCTCCAATGTAGAGGTCCCACGAGTGCATCTAATTAGTCCAAGAGCTCTAGTTAAGTATGAAGGATTAGGGAGGTAGTCTTGATTTCTCATCCCACGGAGAAGAGCTATCACCTACCTATGCAGAGTCAGCTAAAATATGTATTAAGTCCCTGGTTATGAGGCAAAGCTATAAACTTAGAAATACTTGGCAGAACTTCTCTCAGTTTATTTCTTTCATAAGTGAGGGAGCCCACTGGGCCCAGCTCCCCCAGCTCACATGGAAGTTTTTTCTTCCCTTTACTCATAAGGCTTGTCATCTGGCGCATAGACTCAGAACTCAGAACTTTATCCCCATGTATTGTAGTATACATGGGGATGCGTAACTATATGTAATATCACAGTGATATTTACGTTATTTTAAAATTCAGCTATTATTTAAAATATTGTAGTAGTTGTTCCACATGTTCAAGGGACAAAGGAGTTATTGAAAAGTGAACTTATGCTATTATTTCTATTGGAAGATTCTATTTTTTAATTGTTACTATTAACATGCTTCACAGTTAACTCTTTTTAGAGACCAAATGTCACTAAATACATAAAGACAACTCAATGGAAGATTTAAAAAAAGGTAGTTATCTGATGGAGGCAGATAATGTAGGGAACAAACAAAAATTAAATAAATACTCTCCTCATAATTATTTTCAACTATAACAAGAATAAAATCCACATATAAGATAAAAATGTTATTTAAAATTTAATATTTCTTTAAAAAATAAAAAAGCTTGTGAAAAAGAAAATATTATTTTTTAGGAAGCAAGTATAATTAGAACACAAAGTCAAACTTTACCATGAAGTATTATGCAAAAACAGTGGAAATTAAAACTATATTAAAAAAGATAAAAGACAAACACAATAAACACAAGACCTAAACTGCTGATGTAGAGTCCAGAGCAAACATAAGAAATATCGATGTTGGAGAGATAATAACAGTTTTTTCTTTTTAAATTTAAGGATGTGGAACTCTGCATTGAAAGACAAATGTTCATCTAGTGCCTAGCATCGTGAAATATAATATATCCATATAAGACAAATTATCGTGATATTTGAGAACAGAGAGTGTTGATGGAATTAATAGTCACATGCAAAGTAATGGTTTTATTTATTTTCAAAACAGCAAAATAGAAATGCTAGAAATGAATACTTTCAAAACTCTGAGTAAACATTATTTTCGACCTAGAATTCAGAGACGAGTCAAACTATCAACTGAACTTGAGGACAAAAGAAAAATAAGAAAAGTTCAGAAAAATTTACCTACTAGTCACTCTTTTTTGAGAAGCAACATAATGGTCTGCTCTAGAAATATGCAGTTAGTCGACCAAGATAGATGAATATTTTATAGCCAGGGAAGAATGTAATCATACCAAGAGAGCAGTTAAGAGAATTCCTTAAGCATAATGAAAAAAAAAAAATCTTAGCGGTGAGAGTTCAAGTTAGACTGTAGTAAGAAGAAAAGTCTGGTAGGAAACTCCTCAGAGAATAGAAGGAGATAAGAGAATATATGATACGGTAGAACATTCAGGAAAAATGTGAGGTCTGTGCTTTTTGGATAGAACAAGCAAGAAAAAGAAAGAAAATAAAAAACCGATGGTAAGCAAACTGCTGTAAAGAAAGGGAACTCAGTAATGATATATTATTGGTCTCAGAAGTGAACAGTATTTGTATACTTATAATGTTAACATAACTATTATCTTAGCTAATTGAGTGACTTACTATTTTGGATATATGTGATAGATGAGAGCAGATGTTGTATAAGGAACACTGTCTGAAATCAATTAAAATATTTGCATAGTATTTAGAAATGTGGTAATTACAATAAGACACAAAGAGTGACTGTATAAGAAGTATANTACTTATAATGTTAACATAACTATTATCTTAGCTAATTGAGTGACTTACTATTTTGGATATATGTGATAGATGAGAGCAGATGTTGTATAAGGAACACTGTCTGAAATCAATTAAAATATTTGCATAGTATTTAGAAATGTGGTAATTACAATAAGACACAAAGAGTGACTATATAAGAAGTATATTGGGATATAGGATTGTCATTAAGAACTCTTTGTGTTTTTAAACAATATGTATGTATTATGTAGACAGACATAAAACCTAAACCTAAATTAGAAAAACAGTGCTTGTTTTCTTTCTCTCTCTTTTCCATGAAACTTTCCATGACCACTTCAGTATTCTCCTCTAGGGTCAATCACAAAACACAGAAAATGATGAGTTACCATTTTCTCACTTCGCCCAAGAATGGTACCTGACTAGTGCCATCATAGATACTGGAAAGGAAGTTAATTCATTATAGTCAACAAATATTTTAGGCTAGGCTGTTAAGACAATTCTCTTGCTGAATAGGTGGTGAAAGCTTGTACTTGGGCTTTATTAACCCTAAAATTGCTTTGATTATCTCTTGAAGAGTATTTCTTCCCACTGCATCCATCCTGCCTATACTAACTTTCTGCTTTCTAATTTTCTACTCCAACCTCTTTCTCGAATTTCCTTACAGCAGACCTCTATCCTATTTATCATTGTTTTATCATTGCCAAACCATTGTGTGATATTACTTATATGACCCATAGATCTTGATTTAGTTTTGCTAATCAATCCATGAATGTGTATTCTTGAAGACTGAAGTGTCTCCACAGGAAATGGTGGACAATTTAAAAAGTCAAGTCAGACCTCCAGCTTACCACTCACCAGCTGAATGCATTTGGATAAAGTTTACACTCTTGGAGGCTTGTTTCCTCACTTACTCAGTGATGTTGACAGGTTGTTAGTTAAGAACCTCCTGGAGCTTCCCAGGTGACTCAAGTGGTAAAGAACCCACCCGCCAATGCAGCCAGACACAAGTTCAATTCTGGGTAAGGAAGATCCCCTGGAGGAGGGCATGACAACCCACTCTAGTATTCTTGCTTGGAGAATCTCATGGACAGAGGAGTCTGGAGGGCTAGAGTCCATAGGGTCACAAAGAGTAGGACACGACTGAAGTGACTAAGCATGCATGCAAGCATCTCATGCGGCTGTTGCTAATATCTGGAGAGAAGATGAAGGAGGTGGTATTGAGTACTCATCTATACAGAGGTAAAGAGATCTCACAAGTCTTACAGTCCTCCTTGCATGGTGAGGTTGGTCTTCCAAACCAGTGAAGTACTTAAATTTCCAAAGATGTTCAGAGTTAGCCAGAACCCCGAGCATGGAAGACTCAGTAAGGTGAGGGTGGAGTTTAAATAAGGCAATTCTGAGTACAAGAGTGAGTTTAAATGATGCCCCACATTAGGAAAAAAAAAAAAAGAAGAAAAACGTGTTCTGTCCCTGAGCCCTCCATGTGCTGATTACATACTGCAGTCTTTGAATTTATTGACAAGTTATCAAAAAAAGGTGAGCTGTAGATAGATCTAATAAAAGTTGGACAGCCCTGTGCACAAATAGCTCCCACTGCAGGCCAGCAAAATGAATAATATCTGTGTGTGTGTGTGTGTGTTGGATAAACAAATTTTGCCCAAAATAATTCTCCAAAATCTGTTCATCTACTGACTTTCCCCCTCACCATCGGAGAATTGAAAATATTTAAATACTGGCAGAGGGATGGGATCTGGGCGGCAAACCAATATTCTCCATTAAAGTCCAAGATTTAAAGATCCATTTATCAAAACCTTTGGTGTGTGCCCAAGTCTTCCTGAATTAATGCATGCATGCATATGAAAATCAATGTTTCCTGCCCATATAAACACTGCAGCTCCGAATCAATCTCTCAAAGCCGAAGAGGGTTAAATATTTAAACAAGCTATGTATTGAAATACATTTTTAATGCCGTGAAGTCATTCTGATGAAAGATTACTCAGGAGCCTTCATTACTGAGTGTAGAGAGTAATGTGGTATTATCGGAACAGATGGCCCAGCTGTCTGTGGGCTCCGACCCCCCTCAGGGTAGATTCAAATAGTACTCCTAGAGTCAGCTGTTGGTAGCCAGTGGCCTGAATGGATGGCTGCCTGCAAGCCACACATCCCTGCATGACAGCCATGCTGGCTGCTGTCTCGGGGAACATTTCCTTAAGGAGTCAAATGCTGATTTGATTTGATTTGATTTCTTTGTGAGCACTTCACACTTCTGCCACTTGTTTTGAGCAGAAGCTGTTGTTCAGAAATCCAGAATGGACAAGCTGACCATTCCGCTGCTTGCTGTCTGATTACGGCTGGGATACTCTCAAAAGTCTGCATGGGATGTGATTTAAGGCTCCCCATTTTGTTTCCTGTTCTGATTGAGGCATTATATTGAGTAGAAAGGTCTCCTCATTGTGCTTAAATTTGAAAGTCCTGAGATATATTTCTTTTGCCTTGATTAGTAATGTGGCTTTGGCAAACTTGCATAATTTCTCTGAGCGCAGTTATATTTATACATGATCATTGATATTCCTTTATTTTAGAGCTTTCTCTGACCAGATTTTCAGTCCTGTGATTATAGAAAAGAGCCAGAGAGAGAACAGTTGTGATAGAGGACTAGATTCAGAGTGAGGTGGAGGGATCTGGTCCCCAAACACCTCTCAAACCCCTTTGCCTTACAGAATTGCAGGTTTGTTGTCTGTAAAATAAGATGAAATTCCCTGTTCTGTTTACCTCTACTGAACACTTTGAGGCATTTGTTAAAATACTGAAAAATATGTTAAAAGGATACATTTCTAAATATGAGAACTAGAGGTGAGAAAATAGGGAAGATTCTGACACTGAGGAGAAGGGGTCTGAGATGGCCAGTGCAGTTTGTATATTTCAGAGTATATGAGAAATTTGCAAGTTAAACTCTGTGCTGTCCTAAATCGGATTACTGCAGATGGTGACTGCAGCCATGAAATTAGAAGACACTTACTCCTTGGAAGGAAAGTTATGACCAATCTAGATAGCANCAGGATGTTAAATATGTCCCCTGTGCCACACAGTGAGACCTTGTTGTTTATCCATTCTGTGTATGTGTTGTGCTTAGCTGCTCGGTTGTGTCCAACTCTTTGCGACACTTTGAACTGTATAGCCCACTAGGCTCCTTTGTCCATGGGATTTCCCAGGCAAGAATACTGGAGTGGGTTGCCATTTCCTTCTCCAGGGCATCTTCCTGACCTAGGGATCGAACTAGCATCTCCTCTCTCTCCTGCATTGAGGGCAGATTCCTTGCCCACTGAGCCATCAAGGAAGCCTGAGACTTTTTAATCTACTGACTACTTTACTTGTAAAGGATACTAGCATTTTTTATGATTTAAAGATCATCTTCCATAGGAGAGATACTTCTGAATAATTTTTTAAAACAAAACAAATAACAAGAAACATATGTGAAGAGACACACATTTGTCAGGATTGTGGGGGAAGCATCTGTGGTGCCAACGCTAGTCTCCTTTGAAATTATTTTTTGATAACTGGATAGACAGTCCTTATCCTATTTACATAGAGCCCCTTTCCATATTGCATGGCTTCCTCAGTCTCAGAGAAAGCTGTGCAGTACACCCAAAGCTACCCTACTTAAACAAGCCTCTGAATGTTGCTGAAATCATCCACCCCCTCTCCCAGATGATAAATGGATGCTTGGGTGAAAAGTCAACAACCTGCCTATTTTATTAAGCTTGACTATATTGAACACACTGATCTAAGTCATTTGAAAAGTACAATGACTACCTGCATTAGGTAGTACCTAAACTGACATGGAGTAGTTTTATATGTACACAGGGAGGAAAGATAAAGCATGTGAAACCTAATGCAATATGGGTCTAGGCTCGATTGTTGGCTTGAAGAGTGAGCAGACTAAATGACCATGAACCAAAAGAGGAAAATGGGTTCCTAAAAGGAGTGAGAATTGATCTGGATTCTCAAATTCTTGTTTTCAATTGTCATTTCCATTGGGAAACTTGTTTAGTGAAAGAGGCCTCCAAGTTATATGACCAGCATCTAGTAACCTCCCAATCATATTAG